>KZ652860.1:15295-41653 GCA_001010745.2 Gerris buenoi
TTAGTGAAATTAATTTTTAAATTATTTGGCTAGCTCTTTCTATCCTTTGATTTAGGTTATTGATTATGATAAATAAATAACATGTTATATTGGTTCTATAAAACGATGTAACTATTTTTAAGTGAAAGCTACTATATCATCATTAGGCTCGCTTCCAATTTCTTATTATTCCTCACTTAAATATAGCTTGGGAATGAGGCTCTGTTGTGAAATACATTCAAATTAACTTTTAACAAATTTACACGTTTAAGGCACCACGGCAGTAAAGCATTCTCCCACATTTTGGTTTTTTCGTCAAATCTCAATACGTTTCAAAACAGTTACCTCCCAAATGGTATCCGAAACTGTAATATGTGATAAGTGATAATAAATGGGAGGGAGTCTGGTTGAAAATTACATCAGCTGTTTAATTTTTATTATCGTATTGCTTTGAATATTAGATGCACTATTTTCCCGTTTTTGCATCGCAAAAATCGGGAGTTGCGTCGTACGTCTTATAATCAATGTATTCTAGAGTTACATATTATCTAACATCCTTTTTACTTTCTCATATAAAGAGAAAGTATTGTGATAGCGCGAAAATTCGATTTTTTGAAATTTTGATATATTTACACGTTTTGAGGTCCCCTGGGTTCAAAAAAGTGGTTTTTAAAAAATGTCTGTCTGTGCAGACGCCTGGAGCCTAAACTACTGGGCCGATTTTGACAAAATTTGGCATACATGTTTAGAAAAATCATACCCCGAGGTGAAATCGAGAAATGAATTTTAGCTCCAAATTTAAGGGTGCTACCCCCAAAAACTCTGAAAACGTAAAAAAAAATATTTCCCGAAAACGGTTCCGACGATTTTAATTAAAAAAATCTAAAATGTAATCCATTCAAATACGAATCCTACGATGTATGCTGTTTTCCCGGGAAAAACCTAGTTCCTGAGAAAAAAGCTTAAAACGCGGACGGATTGAGCCCGGGTTCGATTCCCCGCCAAGGAGAAGTTATTTTTATGATACATTTTGATAAAATGTTCGATAATATGAAATGTAAATATGAAAACTAGTAAATGGAAAACACTGAGCTAAGTAATTAATAGCTTGTATATGAGAAAGTCTGTCTGAGTTGTCTCGGACTAATTTTTTTTCTTCTTTTTCATCAATTTTCAGGAATTTTATCGCGTTTAATTTCTGATGAGATTTTGAGTGAAAGGTGTTGTGTGTCACCTATTTATTTCTTATTTGCTTCAAAATTTTATTTTCAAAATCTAACTGCTATTTATCTGCCACCATTGCGTTTGTCTTACATCTGAAATGAAGTATGAAGATTCAAATGCACCTTACATCTAAATTAACATTCAATATTCCAACAAAATCCATGGTACCTGAATTGACTACGGTAGATTTTTCCTCTTTTCCTGAGAGTTAGGGGGGGGGACGTTTATGGGCGCCCGCCCAAAATATATCCAAAAGATATCCATGTATGCCATATTCTTTTTTTGCTGATTGTACACGGAATATGGGTCATGGGTGCTCTAGCTGAGAATCAAACCAGTAATTCCTTCGTGCTCAATTGCAGAAAGTAGCACTCCTCCAAAGGGCTGTTGGGAGGACCCAGGCCTACCAATATTTAAATACAAATTTAACCATATAAATAATTTTTCCGGAAATATCTGGTTTCCTTAAATATTGCTTAAAATAAATTTAATTGCTAAGAGCGAGAGGAAGAATCATTTCTATAGTATATTTTGTTATGTCTAAATCTCAATTATCCTTACAATTCTAACCAAACCGGTTTTAGCATGTCTGCTATCGTTAGGGTTGCTCTAACCACCTCTAACCACCTCTTACAAACTGAGTAGTCTTTTAATACTGTAGTAATTGTTGATAAAAATGTAAAATGTAAAAATAAATATTCATGGGTCTCGTTGTACTGTTATCATCCGTGATGTTATCCCGGTTTCATATGGTTAAGGTTTGTATTCTCTGCACCATAACTTTTTGATGACATTTAAGAGGTAAAAGTTATCTTTTAATCTCATTATCAAAAACACCGAAATAAAACCCCTACTTATTCAGTTAAATAACTTTCATCCCAAACTGGGGAGGTAGCGTAGCCGCGGCGGTTAAACCACCTCTGCTTGGCCATCACTGAATCATTGAGTGGAACGAGATGGGGTTCGATTCCTCGGCGTGACACTCTGATTTATATGGCTCACTATTGATCGCATCATACTCGCTTCGGCGGTACAATGTACATATGTATGATGTGTGAAGTGGCTGCAACTCTCCACCGCGGGGTGTAAAAAGGGCCTAAGTAATGGCCTAATTGCAAGGTTCGTACATGTGGTTCGTCCTACCCGTTCTAGTAGGAAGTACTAGACAACAACTATTACTTCATCCCAAACTACAGAGACAGAATGCTATTTGGCACATTAATTAGCAGACTATTTTAACCACATAACTATGTTTTATTTGACAAGTTCTTAGTTTATTTCATTTACGTTCCTTACTGAAGTCTTACACAGGTAGTCATACCTCCCAGGTCATTAATCCGCAACCCCGTGCTCTTTCGCACTAATAAAAAAAAAACCTAAACCTAATAATAAACTTAAAATAATAAAAGACCTTCATCAACACTATCTTTTGTACTTATTATACATGCATTTGTGACAACTGGACACATTTTCGAGTTTTACACTTATTTCCAAGATGGCGGCCAATATTAGTTAGTAGTAAAAAAATTAGTCACCATGACATGTTATACGTCAATTTAAAGATCTTGAGGTGTAGAAAAGTAATATGCAACTATTCGAACTTTACACTTAATCATTTTAACTTAATCGTACAGAAACCGGCGATTATCGTCTCTCTTTTATATACTGTGATTACGTATATCTTACGCGTGCCTTACTTGTTATATTTAAGTATGTACTAATTAATGTTTGATTATCAAAAAAATATCAGTCTCTACAACTAATTTTATCTTCACGATCTATTTCTGTCCGTGATTAGTTCTTTTGCGGAAGACATCACTATTAGAAATTTGGTCGTTGCTTTTAAGCTAGGAAGAGTTAAGTTAAGATAAAATGGAATAGAAGGCCAGATCGGCAGACAGGTATAAGGGGACGGAGGTCAAGGGTCGTGGGTCAGTGCTAATAGGTCTAATCTGTTAGACCAGAGCCGGAAACGAAACTTCTAGACCAAGTAGAGGGGTGTCGTCGGACCACTGCCAACTGTACGACGTGTGGCTACATTCCACTCGTAGGCCCTGCCAACACAACGGCGCCATTAGTAGCAGCACTGGCCAAAACAAAATGTTTGCCCACGGTGAGTTGCTCAAACGAAAACAATATCGAAAATAGTATTCCAATAAAATTGGGTCAATCGGAAAAATGAATTCTCATATTCATCGTTAATTTTGATTTGATGTCGATCATCAGTTTACTGATTTTGTTTATTAATAATAATTTCTTATTGGTTTCGCTTTGATAAGTTGATGATGTGTTATTTATCAGTTTACTATTGATTTGTCATTGAGCAGTTTACTGTTGATTTGTCATTGAGCAGTTTACTGTTGATTTTCCATTAATCAGTTTACTATTGATGCAGTTTACTGTTGATTTGTCATTGAGCAGTTTACTGTTGATTTGTCATTGAGCAGTTTACTGTTGATTTGTCATTGAGCAGTTTACTGTTGCTTTGTCATTGAGCAGTTTACTGTTGATTTGCCATTAATCAGTTTACTATTGATTTATCACTGAGCAGTTTATTATTGCTTTGTCATTGAGCAGTTTACTGTTGCTTGGCCATCAATCAGTTTGCTGTTGATTTGCCATTAATCAGTTTACTGTTGATATGTCATTGACCAGTTTACTGTTGATTTGTCATTGAGCAGTTTACTGTTGCTTTGTCATTGAGTAGTTTACTGTTGATTTGCCATTAATCAGTTTACTATTGATTTTCATTGAGCAGTTTACTGTTGCTTTGTCATTGAGCAGTTTACTGTTGGTTTGCCATTAATCAGTTTACTATTGATTTGTCATTGAGCAGTTTACTGTTGCTTTGTCATTAATCAGTTTACTGTTGATTTTTCATTGATTAGTTTACTGTTGATTTTTCATTAATCAGTTTACTGTTGATTTGCCATCGATCAGTTTACTGTTGTCATAGATATAAGTTTTCTGTTTATTTCGTGTTTAACTTTATTTATTTCTAATATTATTTAAATTTCTTGTACATACCTTGAGAAAGGTTTACTTTTCACAAACGTCAGTAAATGTGTTTGTTTTTAAAATCATACGGATTTGATTTTGTAAAATTTGATTTTTATTTTAAACTTTTTTCTCCCTAGCTTCAATTTTGATTTTTACTTTGGACCTTTTCTCGCCATTCTCAAGCTGATTAGAAGGTTGACTTTGTATTGATAGTCTCAATAAGGTTACTTTATTATAAATGTCGTCATTTAATAAGGAATGCTATATTTAGTTAAGAAATTACGTAATAAAAACATAATTAAAACAATTTCCACACTCTCCATAGTTCTACGGACGGATAGACTAAGCCAAACTTTCACGCTGTACTTGCGGGTTTTAATATATCCACTAAATATATCTCGTTATTTTCCTTTAAAAAAATGAGATACATTATAACCTAAATAAGTTATAGGTATAGGTATATTTTTTTTCACTTACACAAACTTTACTTTTAATTCTGAAAAGGACGGAAGCACAAGATTAAAGAATATGATTATGTTCTTAAATATTAGTTATGTAATTACAATTTACACCTACGATATTTACTTTCTCATATAGTTGGTACACATCAAGAGAAAGTATTGTTACAACACAAAAATTATTTTGATGGATTTACACGTTTTGAAGTCCCTTGAGTTTTAACAATTCACTTCTTAAGAAAAAAGTACTTGATGAGATGTGAGGAGGCTATTTGCCATGCTAATTGGATGTCTATTTTTATTCGTCCACCATGTTGCCCACCATCTTTAAAATATTAAGTTTCAAATTTTAATATTTAAATATCCATATCCTACTAATTAAGACCTTTAAAATGACATACATCATGTCATACTGTCAGAATCCTTTTTTTTTTTTAGTCGTTCACCATATTGGACGCCATATTGAAAATATTAAGAGGTAAATTTACAAAAACTGTAAAGATGCGGACAATGTTGAGAGGCACTTCTTTAGATTTTTACTACCCTTATAAAGAAAATAGAGGGGAGTAACAATCTAAAGAAGTTGTACGGAATGTTTTTCTTTAGACTGTTACTCCCCTTTACGAAAATAGAAGAGGGGTATTCCTTTGTCCCAAAGTATATTGGTCGATACGGATACGTCACTTCGTCTTAATAGTTATTTAGTTTAACTCATTTATATTCTAGAAAAACACATAGGGGAGTAACAATCTAAAGAAGAACCTGTTGAGATACACATGTGTACCGAATTTTGTCGCAAATAAATCAGTTTTCATGCCAATCATCATTAGATGAAACACACTTTGAAATGAAGGATTACGCAACGCTCGTTCAATTTCGTGTTTTTTTTTTTTTTTTTTAATTTTACTTATCTCTGGTATGTTTTCTACGGTGGAACTTTACTCTAATCTTGTGTTGGAGCAGTAGGATGTGCGGGGAGGTGGAGTAGCCCGTGCGTGCCCTTGCTGGAACTCGCAACTTTGCTGGCATTACATGGAAACTCGCAACTTGCTAGCTTTACATGGAATCTAAGCAACTTTCCAATGTTTATAGCAAGTTTAAGTGTCTGTTAGCAGGCAATCTGCCCTTTGATTTAATTGTGAAGATGACGTAGAGGAGATGCGGCTCTGATATTTTATGTGAGGTCTGTTTTTGTTTTGATTTATCGCTAAACATAGCAGGCGTATTGGAACACGCTAGATAGATAATAGTGAAGCATCAGATGCAAAATACCTCTTATCACATTGATTCTGTTTAGTACTGTAATAGCAATGTACACTGTTTTGTAATTTTAAACCTCAGTTCCGATTCAACTTCCCGACCAGCTGCATCATTTTTACAAAAGCAACATACCCCCCCCCCCTCCCATAAAACATAATGCACTAAACGCTTAAATTGCTGAATAATATGACAGACTTAACATCAATTTCTCTAAATTTTTTTTGTCAATATTATTTTGTCAATCTCTTTGGGTCTATTAAATTGTCTTCGATACCAATCTTATTTCATTGTAGTGTGAATTAATTATAAACGGTTATAATTTTATAATAATAATTAATAACATACATTTTTAAGTAATTAGTCTAAAATTTAAAGTTTAAGGTTTGTTAACTTGTATAAAACTTATAATAATAATTAATAAATTTAATTTATTTATCAATGATGGTCATATACATAAATAAACAATTTGGCACTATACTATGATTTTCATTCCAGCCACTTAAATGATTAATCAATTTAATTTGCATACTTTTAAATTTAATCATTAATTATCCAAATCCGTGGTTTTAATGATTTTGGATTTAAAAGAGTATCTTCGTGATTTCTTTTTGCAAAGAATTAATTAATATAAATAACATACAATATTAATATGATAACATTATAAATAATTAATACTTATTAAATATAAAGTAAGTATAAACGGGACGTGGTATTCGGTACAAGCACCACAATACTCAACCTTATAATGGAAGACATAACGGATATTCAGCCTCTTCAAATAACCGGTAAAACTATAAATTTAGTACCTTTATATTTTAATGTTAAAAAAAATTAGGAAATGATTTAGCTGTTTGCTTGCTCTCTTTAAATAAAATTTTGTTAATCACATTTATTTTTATGTTCAAAACGATTTATTATAATGATAAGTGTCGCATGCAATTGTTAGGGTGGTTCATTTAAATATCAATGATGCCATGTGAGTCAATCCCAGAAATAGCTCGCAAACATTCAGGATAACGGGGACTACTGTAGTCAAAATATATAATGAGAATGTTTTCGTAGTTATTATAGTATACAAAATAATATTATATATTAATAATAAGATTTTTAATTATATTTAGTTTGTTATTATTAATCTCGTAATCTAAATAAACATAATAATAATCGGTACAACATAATCGAACAAAAATCTCTCCAACACAAAGTAAATAAAAATTTAATTAACTTTAAATCCAATAATACGAGTATCTATCAAATATATAATCAATTTATTTTTTCAACACTTTTTAATTTTGTTTTTCTTTTTGTTTGTAGTGATTATTAGCTAAATTAAATTTTCATCGATATCTCGGAAACGAGATTTTCTCTATAAATAGGAAAAACCACTTACATAGTTAAATTCGTATTTAAATGGAAATTTTAGAATTTTTCAATCAAAATCGGAATTATTTTCAACTCAGTGGACCTTGAAACGTGAAAATTTATGAAAATCCTAAATAAAATTTTTGTGCTATCTCAATACTTCCTCTCTTTATAGCCCTTCATTAGATTGTTACTCCCCTTAATAAAAAAGGATATTAACAATCTAAAGAATGTTTACGGTATGTGCTTCTTTTGACTGTTATTCTTCTTATAAAAACAGGATGTGATATTTCTTTGGCACAAATTACATTGGACTAAACATCCCTTTGTCTTAATTGAACAGCGTAGCCTGCATTTATATTATGAAATAAATATTATGCACTAATGCTCTATTACCAGGTGAGCGTAGCGAGCCTGCATTTATATTATTAAATAAATATTATGTATAGGTTTAAACATGTGAGCGTGGTGAGCTTGCAATAACTTTATTAAATAAGGATTATGTACGGATAAAAGGAAAACGGTTATAGCTAGAACTTGTGAATTTAAACAAAATTAAATGGGGCCAACAAAATAAAGAATGGGGCCAATAATAAAGACGATTAAAGAGGAAGATTGTATTCAGCATGACGTGCCATACATTGTTTTAAGGCTTTTTTGAGGTTACTTTTCAGGTTGAATAAGAATATGTTAGGTTTTCACCGAAAAATTATCCTGGTAGCAATATTGAGAACATTTTTTTTTTTTTTTTTTTTTTTTTTTTTTTTTTTTTTTTTTTTTTTTTTTTTTTTTTTTTTTTTNATCTTTTGGGGAAAACCTTAAAAAACCTTTATAATTATGTATAAAATATCATGTTGACTAAAGCTTTTTCTGTCGACCATAAACTTGAATATGAAGTGCTCAAAAATTATTAAGTTCAAAATGCTCACCAATGCTGAGATGTATCTGTTTCGTTTTTGTATCAATTTATCCAATTGCTCTTTGTCCTTGAAAATTGCGCTTTTTATATCCTTACACTCTACTCTAATTTTATAGCTAAATTTAGTTTAAATTACTTGTCTTCAGGTAGAACTCAGCCATAGTTAGAGCTTATAGTTTGAAAGATTTGTAAGACTTACCCAACAATTAAGTTTTCCAAAAATGTTAGATTGTTCTGTTGTTTTTACATTTGTAGTTTGTAGTACAGTCCAAGTTCCAAGTACATATATTTAGAGTTTAGAGTACGTGGCCTGGTTTGTCTAATCTCTGTACATCCAAATCCGAGTACGTACATGAACTAGTATAGCAACATGTACGTACATGTACATGTACACATTGCACATGCGAAGAAGAAGATATAGTACGTATACAGAACCCCTATAAAGATCTAGTAAGGTTGGTTGGTTTATTTATGGTTTTGGTGGAATAGAGTGAGTTTGGTTGAATGCAACAAATAAGTATTTGCGCATGTGCGAACTGCATTGTTTACATCCAAAAAACCTAACCTTTACATTTTTACTCCGGATACTCTCTGTGCGCGTATATGCAGCTTAATGTGAATTGTGATACCGTTAAGTTTTTCTCCGCAACCGCAATCACTAATATCAAATTCAACCGCCACATAAAAGATCATCTGAACAGAGCAGGGGGTACTATTAAACGCAGAAAACCACAAGAAAATAGAAAAGTACCGCTAAGAATCAGCAATAGTTGACTTCTGACCAAGTAATAAACTAAAGGCTAAGTGATTTTACTAAACACTCGCACTCGCACTAATCAAAGTGTAAACGGGCCTTAACTCTATTTATTATTATTTTCGCCACTATTTTCTCATGTTTTATGTTTATTATGTCTTTAAAATACACAGTTCATATACTGTTTACTTATTTTTATCACCCGCCTTAAAGCCTTTTTCGCACTTGGCAAGTAATTTAGTCGAGTGGCGAGCAGATTAGTCACTAAACGTGTCTGAACGGCACATTTTAGTCAAGTAATTTAGTCACTTACTAAACTACTCGACTAAATACTCAATTCATTTCACTCTACTTTTTCGGGCGAGTAGAAATAGGTATCCATTACGTTAAATTTGTGACTGCACTTTCATTAACATTAAATTAAAACAATTTTCAGCCATTCTCAAAGTTCCGAAGTATTCTTTAGGATCTTCGAATGCTAATTCTTTGAGAAGAGAAGTAGTACCTCCTAATTCATCCCTTCTCTAAATCCATTTTCGTATCCATACATTTTTTTTTTTTGCTTTTGAAATTCTAATTTCTTCTTCGACTTCTTTTAAAATAGACATTGCAATTAGCTTTATTAGCTTATTTACTTTGTTGCGTTGCATGTCCATCTTGCAAATACACTAGGACAATTAAGAAAAGTGCAAGTGCGAACAATTTTTTGGTGAGTTCCTATACTAGCTCAGTTACTAAATTACTCGCCACTCGACTATATTACTTGTCAAGTGCGAACAAGGCTTAAGTTGGCATTAGAACTAAGCCTCTAGAGGTTATAGAGAAGTACTAATAATACTTGCAAGATTGAAGAGTAAACAATTCAAGTGAGTACATTAGTAAATGTGTTGTATTTGTGTGAAGGGAGAGTAATGAGCAGGGTTGCCTAGTTCCTACCAAAAAAAAAAAAAATTAATAAATAAAATAAGATTTTACATTTGAATTAATTATAGACTTACAAATCATTTAAAACATTTTTGGAAATATATTTTTATGACGATATACTGATTTTCAATATAACGAGTGAGTGAAGATGGTTTTTAAAATATCGTTTATTGATATTTGATTTAGGGTTATAAGAGTAGGGGGTTTTAGATTTGGTCGCTAGATGTCGTGTCAGTAGTCTTGAGGCGAGACTTGTGAGGAAAGTTTTTCCACTATGTGTTTCCAGAGTTTCCCAGGCAAGTCGACTTCCTGTCTAGTTTTCCCCCCTCTAGGAGGAGGTAACATCCCTTCACAAGGTAGAAATAGAAGAAGAAAAGTCTTAAATTAACCAACTTTGTGAAGAAGTGGATCGACCAAACGAGAGAGAGGGAGAGGGAAGCACACGCAGCGCTAAACCCTTCATACCTGGTCGAGCCTACACCATACAGGCTTATCATAACCTTTTCCCGATATTAGCTTATAATAAGCTATTCATGATGTAAGCATATTAGCATATAATAAGCTTTTTACGATGTAAGCTGTGTAAGTTGAGTAGAAATTATCAAATCAATTAAAATGTATATAATTTAATTTTGTTTTAGCGAATTTTTGAAAAAAATTTCCATGGAAATTCGTTTTAGACCCTTCTGAATCGATTCCCAAATTTTAGTACTTTTTTTATGTATGTATACATTATGTGATATATTATGTGTCACTCCAGACGATATCTCCCCTTAGGATGCACTTAAAAATTTCAAACTAATTTTAAAATGTCAATAATATCAAAAAAAGGATGAGTTCGTTGGCCAGAATTTATATAGTTCATTTAGGGGTCAAAGTTTTACAATTTAGGGTCAAAAATAGCATAAAATCGTGTTTTTTTTCACTTTACCCCCCTTTTATATGAAAATATGATAAAAGTGTACATAACAACAATTACTGTACTCTTAAAGAACTTTCCAACGATGTGCATCTTAAAGGGTAAATACTATTTGACTTTTGTACCCCGTACCCGTGTGTACCCTAACATTTTATTTCACCCATCCAAATTCTAAATCAAAATTTTTCAATATTATCATAAGGCAATAATGTGCAGATTTCTTTGAAAATTCGCTGCATGACTGGACATTTTTTTTTTTTTTTATCAATATCAACTCCGCACACGGTCAATAGTATTTACAAATCTTTTGTGTATTGAAAATACTATTGACCGAGTGCGGGCCGCTTTACGATATAAGCTTACATTATACTATTTACGATGTAAGCCTATAATAAGTTTATCACGATTTAACCTCCTAAACTATGCTAGGCTGAAGTGACTAAGTGTGTAAGTTGAGTAGAAATTATCAAATCAACTAAAATTTGTATAATTTAATTTGGTTTTTTCAATAATTAATATATTTTTTGGAGAAAAAAACGTCAATTAATGTTAAAATTAATTTAAACATTTTATTTTATTTTTCCATCTTTACATCCTATAGTGATGTGGCTCTTGTATCGCCATATTTGTTTCCAAAATGGCTACCAGGAAAAATCTTTTGGGGAAAACCTTAAAAAACCTTTATAATTATGTATAAAATATCATGTTGACTAAAGCTTTTTCTGTCGACCATAAACTTGAATATGAAGTGCTCAAAAATTATTAAGTTCAAAATGCTCACCAATGCTGAGATGTATCTGTTTCGTTTTTGTATCAATTTATCCAATTGCTCTTTGTCCTTGAAAATTGCGCTTTTTATATCCTTACACTCTACTCTAATTTTATAGCTAAATTTAGTTTAAATTACTTGTCTTCAGGTAGAACTCAGCCATAGTTAGAGCTTATAGTTTGAAAGATTTGTAAGACTTACCCAACAATTAAGTTTTCCAAAAATGTTAGATTGTTCTGTTGTTTTTACATTTGTAGTTTGTAGTACAGTCCAAGTTCCAAGTACATATATTTAGAGTTTAGAGTACGTGGCCTGGTTTGTCTAATCTCTGTACATCCAAATCCGAGTACGTACATGAACTAGTATAGCAACATGTACGTACATGTACATGTACACATTGCACATGCGAAGAAGAAGATATAGTACGTATACAGAACCCCTATAAAGATCTAGTAAGGTTGGTTGGTTTATTTATGGTTTTGGTGGAATAGAGTGAGTTTGGTTGAATGCAACAAATAAGTATTTGCGCATGTGCGAACTGCATTGTTTACATCCAAAAAACCTAACCTTTACATTTTTACTCCGGATACTCTCTGTGCGCGTATATGCAGCTTAATGTGAATTGTGATACCGTTAAGTTTTTCTCCGCAACCGCAATCACTAATATCAAATTCAACCGCCACATAAAAGATCATCTGAACAGAGCAGGGGGTACTATTAAACGCAGAAAACCACAAGAAAATAGAAAAGTACCGCTAAGAATCAGCAATAGTTGACTTCTGACCAAGTAATAAACTAAAGGCTAAGTGATTTTACTAAACACTCGCACTCGCACTAATCAAAGTGTAAACGGGCCTTAACTCTATTTATTATTATTTTCGCCACTATTTTCTCATGTTTTATGTTTATTATGTCTTTAAAATACACAGTTCATATACTGTTTACTTATTTTTATCACCCGCCTTAAAGCCTTTTTCGCACTTGGCAAGTAATTTAGTCGAGTGGCGAGCAGATTAGTCACTAAACGTGTCTGAACGGCACATTTTAGTCAAGTAATTTAGTCACTTACTAAACTACTCGACTAAATACTCAATTCATTTCACTCTACTTTTTCGGGCGAGTAGAAATAGGTATCCATTACGTTAAATTTGTGACTGCACTTTCATTAACATTAAATTAAAACAATTTTCAGCCATTCTCAAAGTTCCGAAGTATTCTTTAGGATCTTCGAATGCTAATTCTTTGAGAAGAGAAGTAGTACCTCCTAATTCATCCCTTCTCTAAATCCATTTTCGTATCCATACATTTTTTTTTTTTGCTTTTGAAATTCTAATTTCTTCTTCGACTTCTTTTAAAATAGACATTGCAATTAGCTTTATTAGCTTATTTACTTTGTTGCGTTGCATGTCCATCTTGCAAATACACTAGGACAATTAAGAAAAGTGCAAGTGCGAACAATTTTTTGGTGAGTTCCTATACTAGCTCAGTTACTAAATTACTCGCCACTCGACTATATTACTTGTCAAGTGCGAACAAGGCTTAAGTTGGCATTAGAACTAAGCCTCTAGAGGTTATAGAGAAGTACTAATAATACTTGCAAGATTGAAGAGTAAACAATTCAAGTGAGTACATTAGTAAATGTGTTGTATTTGTGTGAAGGGAGAGTAATGAGCAGGGTTGCCTAGTTCTCTATACATTCCAGTACGGGTCGAGCTGCGTCCTCCGTTTCTAATTATAGATCTCCTCTGTCCCACTAGTTTACACATTACTGACACACTTATACCTCCTTGCTTTATCTTCTTATAAGGCTTTGACAAGGTTTCATAGTTGTGTTTACAACTATGACAAGTGTTTAAATTGCACTTTGAACAATTCTTCATAATGAACAATTGTCCTTGGGAACCTGTAAGACAAATTGTTAAAGTAGATAAAAGAACTAAGAATTAAGTATAGAATATACTTATTACTAATTAGTTAAGGCAAAGACGTAGACTGGGTTTATAGCACCAACACCAGTGATGTTGTGAACTGTATCAACGCTAAAGAAATATGTCGCCGAATTCCATTTGGCACCCCAATAATGCTGCTCAAGAACGATCATCCAAGTATACTCATAATAATTATAAGTAATAATACAGTCGTTTCCACTATACCTACTTATTTGTTTTGCTTGTTGTTTTATTTTAGGTTCATTTTGCGGTACATTTTAACTTTTAACTCATAAACCAAAAAGGAATGCTACATTTAAAAAAAGTACATATATTTATAAAACCTAATCTTCAGAAGCTTTCATTGATACCCTACTCGAAATTTTTACAAAATATAAATTTAGAGTTTACCACATTTTTGCTAAGATAATTTATCTTCTCTATATTTTTCCTATGAGTAGTTCAAAAAGTTACGGCAGTATTTCAAATTTTAAATTTTTAGCTTAAACGGTTCGGGAGATGTGAACCAAAAAGAGACGGACGGACAGACACATCACCCTCGGCATAAGGGTTTCAAGAAGGATCTACTAAACCCTAAAAATCTATGAAATCTAAATAATTTTTTTTATAAATAGAAATTTATAGTCCAGGAGATCGCGAGCAAAAAAGAGTCTGACTAACATCAAGCTAGAATTTTATATACAAGTAAATGTGTTGGTGCCTTTTAAGAGTATATGGTCGGCTATGTTCGTCTGCGGGACTTAGCTTGGCAGTAGGCATTTGACAAAAAAACAAAAAGGTGGAGAGCAGGTATGTCCCGCCCTTTTTGGTGGACAATGCGATTTTCATGATCCTGAGTATGAAATGAAATTAGTTAGTAGACCAAAAATCAAGTTGATAATAGTTCGTCACTTAATAGGTTATAGGTTAGTTATTCAAATATGACTCCAAATCAAAGGGGTCTTGACCGACTACCGATGTTATGTGACCGACTACCATACACATGATGTTTGGTCTACTTTTTTTCAAATGCCCTTTTGCCAAGCTATGTCCCGCAGACGAATTTAGTCGACCACATATTCTTAAAAGGCACCAAAAACATTTACTTTACACAAAATTCTAGCTTGATGTTAGTCAGACACATTTTTGCACGCTATCTCCTGGACTATTAAAATTATATCGTCCCTACCCCCTGTGACACATATCCGCTGAAACATTAATATATTTATGTATCTAAATGCAAAAAATGAAGATATATTTTCTAAGCTAAGCTAGAATTTTGTATACAAGTAAATGTGTTGGTGCCTTTTAAGAGTATATGTTCGGCTATGTTCGTCTGCGGGACATAGCTTGGCAGTAGGCATTTGACAAAAAACAAAAAGATGGAGAGCTCTTCTATTAAAATTATCTCCGGGACTATTAAAATTATATCGTCCCTACCCCCTGTGACACATATCCGCTGAAACATTAATATATTTATGTATCTAAATGCAAAAAATAAAGATATATTTTCCTGAATGTGCTCTAATAATTTATTTATATACTTTTTTGGTAAATCCATTCAGGGTTTCGTGATAACAAATAATTACCTCTGTTATTATATCTCTGTCTCTAGTTACTTTACTAGAGACAGTCTCAGTGACGTATAGAGATGTTATTTATGCATCTCCACTTTCATCTCAAATAGTCTAGAAGTTTGTCATTTTTTTTATTTTTAGAAATGTTCCACTCTTTCCTAACATCGCAATCGACATAAAACAAACAAAAACATCATTATCATGTTTAGCAAAAATAATGACAGGAATAATAACATATGTTTATATACATTAGCCATAAAGAAAACATATGTTTGTGTTTATCTGATATAAAAAAAAACATGTTCTTACATCAGTCGTAAAATTAAAATAAATGTAAAACTATATTGAAAAAAAAAAAAAATAAAGTATGCCCAACTGTTTTTCTTTATAATATATTAGTCGGAATAGAAATGTTTTTCATCTAAAAATATAAATATTTTATATGATGGTCCTACTCATAATATAAAATATAGGATAATATGTATGAATATATAAATAAAATGTATGCATACATTATGCGTGGGATGTGGAAGTATAATTCTATTTTATTCTGTTGTAAGTTTTTTGTTGCCTAGAGGCAGCTATAACGAAACAAAAATATTTTATTACCGGCTGTAAATTTATTTCTTTTTCACAGAAATATCATTCGTGTCTTTTAGGAACGAGTTGTCATAAAAAAAAAATATATATATTTATTTTTTTATATTTTTGGCTTTTTTAATTGTTTTGGTTGTATTTAAGAAAAGAAGTTACAGAAAAGGTTTTTGAAGGTGTTATCTTTAGGTCCGGTCTGTTTATTACCCGGCGCAATGCAATGAGGTGACCTCGCTCGCCACTTCTGCTTATTAGAAAAATATAAAAAGCGTTCACTTTGTAATAGTGCTTTGTTAAGGATAATTGCCGCTCCAGGCAGAACAGAAAAGAATTTAGAGCTTCCCTATACCTGTCTCCTTAATATGCTTTGCAATAAATCCATTATTACATTTGCAAATTAGAGCCATTTATATGAAATGAAGTAAGTGCACTCAAAGGAGGTGTTCAGATAGCTGTAAGGGCATACACGGGGGTGAAAATCAAGACGTTTGCCCTTGCCCTTTCATCCTAGAATAGAATAGGGCATTGCTGCTGAACATTGGTTCATCGTGGTGCTTCAGAACTTTGTTGGGCCATAGAAATCCAATTTTGATGAACTGCGTCTGCAATAGTTAAACAACTTAGAAATTGGAGATCTGCTGTTCCCCTTTCCCCTCAATCAACCCGGAGGCTATACAAGGTTTTTACAAATTTTCCACGGGATAGTTATGGGCATGCGCAATGCGCAATGGATAAAAACCGTTTCAGTCCGACTTGTGACAGTGTTTTGTACCGTCCTCCTAACTGTTCCAACCCGCGCAGGGATCATTTGCAAAACGTTTATTGCACAGCTATACGGTCCATAAGACCCTCTGGCAATACCAAGCACTGGTTTGAATGACATGCGCAGTTATGTTAATCGTCATACATGTCAACAGGAAGTTTCCCTAACTGTTAGGTTTCCTTGAATGTTTTTAATACGTTGCGAATTATACTCCTAATCCCTTTCCAACCTGTCATGATTTTATTACAGCACAATGTTAAAGCATGCGTATAGAACCTGTTCTTAAATGATTAAGGATAATGTACAAACGATCCGCAGGCCGATACTAACCTACTGATAACCATCTATGCGTGCAGTCATCGAGACAAGTCACATGTTGTCCACTGTCCTCTCTTCTTGTACGGTGTTTTCTGTTCAGGTTATAAACACAGACGAATTGTCTATTTACCTGGTATTTTAAATAAATATATTCGTTTGGTTAAAGGTATTCTTTTTATAATAAAAACAATTAATTAAAAGTTTAAATTACTCTATAGTTCATGATTATTCCATTATAAAATGCACTGCATCAAACATCAATTCAAACCATCCACAAAAATGTACGGTATATAAATTATATCTACAAGTTTGTCTTAACCTGAAAATTGTTTGAAGACCAACCCACACACGTTGAGACTTGAGACATGTTGCACAACTGACCAACATTGTACAATAAATCGCAACGTATTTGAGAACCGTAGCGTAACCTTAATTGACATGTTATGAAAACAATAATTTTATATAACCTCTCTCACTCAATGGTGAACTAATGTTAATGCATGGTGACCATAGACTAGGTGTGCAATGTGCAATGCTTGCAATATCGAGCTGAGCGTGCATTTTAATCGAATGTTATTATTATTATTATTTTTTTTTTCCAGTTTTAATATTTTAACCCCCTCTTAAATGAAAATATTACAAAAGTGAACCTAACAACAATAACTGTACTATTAAAGAGCTTTCCGACGACATGCATCATGAAGGGCATATACTATTTTAACTTTTGTACCGTGTACCCCGTACCCCTGTGAACCAATTTGGACCAATTCAGATTTATACCTCCCTGTGGTTGGTCACTATGTCCGTGCCGAATTTTGTGCGGATCAGCACAGCTGTTCAGGAGAAAACTTTTGTACTCCGTACCCCGTACCCCTGTGTACCAATTTGGACCAATTCAGATTTATACCTCCCTGTGGTTGGTCACTATGACCGTGCCGAATTTTGTTCGGATTGGTTCAGCCGTTCAGGAGGAGTATGCGTCCAAACATATGCAAATGCAAAGTGCAGTATAAGATCTTCGCTTCGCTCAGCTCAATAATTTTTTAAATCTACATTGTTGTGATAACAGTATAATATATATTAATGTTTAATTATTTGTGTTTTAGGTAAGGGCTTGATTATCTCTAACTCTTGAATGTAAGTTTTTATAAATATGTATAATATTATATTGTTTTTGTGTTGTGAAACCTTTAGTTTTTCTTTTGTTTAAATTAGTGTTTTTTTATCGAGATAAATAGCAGACTCCGTCTCAAAGTTTTTACAATGTTTTAACTTGTTGTATTTCTGTCTTATCTTATATGAGGCTCGCTTCTTGATCCGGGTAAGGGAAGACAAAAAAAAAAAAAAAAAAAATTTCTTAAAATACTTTTTTATATGATACATTCAATACAGATTTCGAACAATAAAACATCGGCTTAAGAAACTTGGACAATTTTTCCTATCATACATAGTGATATTTACCAATGAATTACCATGAATTTTACCATTTTTTACCATGAATTTTCCATGAATTTCCATGACGTTACCATGAATTTTCAAAACGTTTTGGTTTCAAACGGCAAATGTTTCCATGAGGAGTTCCCAAAATAATTTTTATTACAATTTTAAAAACTATAAACTCCCAGACTAGTTATAGTTAAGTCAGGTTATAACATCTCTCGTACCAACTACGCATGTCTCAATTCTGCTTTCAATTCAATACCCGTTTCCATAATCAACAAAAAAACCAAAAATTTGTTCTTGTGACCTTGAACTCAAAACCTTTTTGAAATCACTGTTTTCATGGGGTTTTGAAAACCAAAACTGTTTTTAAAGCAGTTTTGAAAACTCATGGAAACGTAGTAACAATTAAGTCAAGTCATCATCACTACTGAGCATGTCTCAATTATACCCCTTTCTATGCTGTATTTTCAAAACAGAACCAAACATTTGCTGTTATGACCTGGAACTCAAATACGTTTTGAAATCACCGTTTCAATGGGGTTTTGAGTACCAAACCCGTTTTTAAAACGATTTAGTAAGCTCATAGTAACGTATTAGTAGTAGTCTAGCACTTCCTACAAGAACGGGTAGGACGAACTACTTGTTCGAACCTTGCAATTAGGCCATACATTAGGCCCTTTTTACGCCCCGCGGTAGAGAGTTGCAGCCACTTCACACATCATACATATGTACATTGCACCACCGAAGCGAGTATGATGTGATCAATAGTGAGCCATATAAATCAGAGTGTCACGCCGAGGAATCGAACCCTATCTCAGTCCTCTCATGATTCAGTGATGGCCGAGCTGACGTGGTTTAACCCGCACGGTCACGCTTCCTCTCCCAATAGTAACGTAGTAAGTTATATTGAATATCCAATATCTTATTTATAATTTACATTTTTATAAAAAAAAAAAATATTGTGATCCCGGTGGGCTATGTAGTTGTTTACATGGATATTTCAAAGTTCAGCAGGATCATTTATATATTCATTAAATATTAAAGAAACTATTTTTTTCTTTTTTTTTAAGGATCTTTATAAAACTGTGTGTTTATTTTAACAGTAGGAAGTTCTATAACTAATAAGTTTTTTCATAAAATGGTTTGTACATATTTAACCGTAACCGTAGTAAGTTCATAAATAGTGAGAATTGTCAACATAAAAGGTCTGTACTGTACATATTTATCCGTAGAATGTTTATAATTAGTAAGGTTATCGATACGTTAGGATTTTATAAAATACGGTCTGTGCATCTTCAGCCATAATATAACGGTCTGTACATCTTTAACTGTAGAGCTATCATAAATAGTGAGAATCATCAATATGGTCTGTACATCTTAACCGTAAAGTGATCATAAATAGTGAGAATCATCAATATGGTCTGTACATCTTAACCGTAAAGTGATCATAAATTATCAAAAAACGGTCTGTACATAAAGATGTACAGACCGGATAAAGATCCGTAGAACGTTAATAATGAGTAAGGTTTTCTATAAAACGGTCTGTACATCTTTCACTTTTGTAATCATAAATGCGGTGAAAATCGTCCAAATATGGTCTGTACATCTTTAGCCGTAGAGTAGTCATAAATAGTGAGAATCGTTATAGTATGGTCTATATAAATCTTTAACCAAAGAGTGATTATAAATAGATAGAATTCTCATAATATGGTCTATAAATCTGAACCGTAGAGTGATCATAAATAGTGAGAATCGTCATAATACGTTCTGTATATCTTTAACCGCAAAGTCGCAGAGCGTTCATAAATAGTGAGAATTGTTATAATATGTTCTATAAATCTTTAACCGAAGAAAGTTCTATAATTAGACTCATAATAAAACGGACAGCACTTCTTTAGAGTGTCACTTCCCTTATAATAAAACAGAAGGGAGTAACAATCTAAAGAAGGTTTACAGAATGGTCTTATTTAGACTGATACTCTCAAAAACAACTACAAGTAAAGTAAGTGACATTCCTTTACCCCAATGTACATTGGACTACTGTCTATAAAAATAATTCTAGACCCTCGAGTTTGAACCCTTGTAAATTCTAAACGGAAAGTCGTATGTAGATGAAATAAATTTCTTTATTTAAAATTAAATTTAATAAAATGTTATGGCAAATGAATAATTATTTTTTTACATTAATTTTTAATTACTTTATTGCAGGATAAGTGAAAAAATGCTGTTTTTTTCTGCACATTTTGACAATGCCCAACTTTGAAAACTCACTGCTTTAAGAGTTCTTAACCAAATCAAACCAAATTCACAGGACTTTTTGAGCTCATATAAATGTAGAAGCGTACGAAGTTTTAGTAGACATCCCTTTTTCTTACTAGTTATTTAGAATAATAACAAGACAAAATGAACTTTTTATATACTACGTTTTTAAATTTTCTGTCATAAATCATAAATTTGAAACCTGCCAAAAATAAGATTGTAAATATGGGACTTGTCAAAACAAATAAAATAACTTGCGGATTTTTTCCGAACTAACTTTCCATACAGTAAATTTGCTGAACACGAATTAAATTCTGCTGAAAGATGGCCAAAAGTATTAAAATAATGCATTGTCATCGTGTTCTGAGCTATTCTAAAAGTCAAATGTCTAGCTACTCGGGAAGATAGTTAAAAATTATTGCATGATTTGTACTGGACAAACAAACAAACAAACAAGAAAGCAATCTAATAAAAACGCAGTAAAAAGGAATGTATATTTATTTTAATTCTAAAAAGACATAGGGAAGTAACAATCTAAAGGAGAATCAAACGGATTGTATGGGTTTCCAATATGGACACTGGGCAGCACCCCTTCGAATTTAGGACTTTATTAGGTCACAATCAGGTACCCAAAGAAGTTGAGGTTTTCAGGTACTGTGGGTCAGTGTTCGGAAAACTATTCGAGGTTTCTTTGTTTTGGTCGAGGTGGTTTCCAGAGGGGCAGGTTTAGTCGACAGGTCGTATCGATCCTGTTGAAGGCGGCTCTTAGGGAGGCCCCCAGTGCCGCTCCCGATACCGCCCGGGCCGCCCTCGCTTCTCCCGCCAAGTTTACCAATTTTCCCGCGTCGTAAAACCCGCATCGCTTGGTTACCTGACATAAAAAAAATGAAGTATAAAAATCCGGTTGCATGACGACCATGATCCGTTGAAATGTGCGGTGTGCAGTTCGGTGCCAAATGACCTTAAATTTACAAAGAAGTATTACCTTGATCGGAAAAGCCTTTTATCACTTTTAGATTACACCGGCCGGCACCACAACATGTCTTCATCCACCCTAATTATTAACACATCCTGAGTAAAATAAAATATAAAACAAAAGTTATAATGATACAAAATTTGGTTAGTACATAATAAATAGGTTTTAAGTTTGTTACAAATTAGCCTCTTGGACTTAATATCTATTAAAAATACATAATGTTTACTTAATGTTTACCGGCAAGAAAAAAATGCACTTTATAAGTCCTCTCTTAAAAGTTTACTGTGTGTGGCATAATATGGTCTGTACATCATAAGAAATTAAAACTAATTAACAAGGTATTGAATTATTTATTAGTAAATTTACATTGAAACAATGTAATGTCATTTGTTCTTGAATTTACATACTCAACAATGTAAATTATCACTCTTTATTATTTTTATCTTTCAAAGCAAATGATCTTTTGGTGTTTTATAATTTTTTAAAATAATATTTAGTGTTGAATTTCATAATCCCGGATCAGAGTGGTTCTGGTTCTTGTATTTATTAATTAACTCTCAATGAAAGAAAAAATTACATTTTTGAAAGCAACCGTATTACTTTCTCTCTGTATTATTCTCTATTTTTATAAAGTTTAGAAATTATTGAAATAAATAAAGATCTGACATGGCACATCAAACATAATTCCAGTTAGAAACAAACTTTTAAAGAAATTTTAACTCAAACCTTTGATTGAAATCAATATGATTGAGTTAATTTTCATTTAGGTACATTGTTAGTAGTGGAACTTAATAATTATATCTAATAACAGTACATCTCTAGTTACAGTTCTAATAAAATTAATATAAAAAAAACACATTTTTAAAAACTGGTCTTATTTTTAACTATTTGTTTTGGGGTTTCTGTATTCTTCGCCTTAATTGTTTCAATGTGCAAAATTTGGGGAAGATTGGAAGACTGAAAGTGGTTCAAAATTGGGGTAACAGGTGTGCGATGAAACTTACAAAGCAAAGTGATATAAGACCAGTAATAAAAATGATAAATGTAGTTTAAAAACACCTTGTTATAATATGATGAGTTGTGCTGGACATTTTAAGATGTGAATCAAAATAATTATTGTTTAAATCATGTTTCTAAAACGTTTCGACCCTAAAATTAAATCTTCAGTCAGTTTAATAACTAGAAACATAATGTTCCTTGACATTGCCCATCTCTAAGAATATACATTAAAAAATAATAAACGTAAGAAAGCTTAAGAACAACTTGTTATAAGATGTCTTTTTTGGGTCGAATTGTTTCATTAAGTTTTAAAAAAGTTATTTTTAGGGTTTCGAGGTCGTCCTAGAAACCCTTATGCTTTTGGTAGTGTGTCCGTCCGTCCGTCCGTCGCAACTTGGATTATATCTCCCAACCTACTGACGCTATTGACTTGAAATTTGGTATATAAGTTAAACTTTTTTCCCCAAAAACAGAAAACCTATTGCGAACTTTAACACTCCAAATTTCTGCGATCTGCGATCAATTGCGATCACCGCGCAATATTTTACATTTTTTGTAATTTTCAAGTTGGGTATCATTTCAAAGGTATTGAAATGTAGATTACAAATATGTATCGCATTTTCAAATTGGCGGCCATTTAACCCCTAAAAGAATTCAATAAGCGCATACCAAAGATAGTAAAGAATAATAATATATGTTCATCTTGATTTTTAAAAGTGAACTATAGATGTTTTTGTTTAAAAAAATATATAACAATAATTATAATTAATTCTTATGGCCGAAGAAACCCTTTTAGTAACTTGCTGGCAAGTACTTGACGGGATTTTTATTTACACCTTAAAATGTCTACCAGTACTCAACTCATGAGCACTAATAATATAAATTAATTGAAAGGGAGAAATAACAAGAATAAACCCCGTAATTTTTTTACGACACTCGGTGAAGATTGGTTTTTTTTCTCGATATTTATCAAAATCGGTTTAGTAGATTAGCAATAATTTTGCATACTTCCTGTATGTAAGCTCGTATTTCTCTTTTGATAAAGATGACATCAATTCAATAGTTGTATTTTGTGCCGAATTAATTATTTCAGAAAGCGTATTATTCTCCTCGTATTCGTCATAATCACTTAAATAACTTATTGATTTTGGCAAAAAAAAACCTATACTAACAGTTATTTTTATTAAATTAACATCAAATTAGTTATGTTTATGTTAAATGTGAGTAAAGTTGAAGAATTCTTCTTCTTTTCGGCGCTAGAGGCGTAAAGAAGAGGAATTCTTCAAAACTATGAGACACGCATGCGCAATTAATACAGGTGCGTAAAGTATCACTTTCTACGAATCTAAACAGAGATACAATGTTTATATTACGTATCAATCGTAGATAAAAATCATTATAGGCGATACTTTATCGACATACCTATTTCTCAGATCTCTCGAGGATTATTTTTTCAGAATTTTTGGTGGGGCAGTATTTCGATTTTATCCGGGGTATGATTTTTTCTAAACATGCGTAAGCCGAATTTAGTCTCAAATACTTAGATTACACTCTCTCCCAAGAATGCAGACAACAACATTTTTCCTTTTATCATATCCGCATTGCATACAAATGTGTAACAATTGTGATGACCCGTTAATTTGATTTCTAGTTTTTGATGGATTTACTCGTTTTGAGGTCCCTTGATTCCAAAAATGTGTTCAAAACATCTTTGTTGTTAATAGTCTGAGCAAATACGTGGAGCCTAAACTATTGGGCCGATTTCAATGCAATTTGGCATACATGTCCAGAAAAACCTAACCGGACGGTAAAATCGAGAACCGAGAAATGAAGAAAAGAAAAACAGTATAACTTCAAATTTGAGGGCGCTACCCTCCAAAATATATATTTATATTTCAAAATCAGTACCTATATACTATTTTTGATTAAAAAAACAAACAAAAAAAAAAAAAAACATTCTATAATGTAGTCCATTTAAATACCACTCTAATCATATAATTAAATCCGTTTTTCCGGGAAAATATTAAGTTACCGAATTATGGATAAAAATAAAACTGATAGAGCGGGAAATTTGGAAAATAACAAAAAATTTAAATAACCATCTGTTGATCACTTATAAATAATTTGATTAAATTAAATTTTAATTTAGTCTTGCTATGCAAATGAGAAGGTTTTGTTCTAGCTTTTCGTACTGATTTTGGTTTTAAACATATTTTTTGGTCTCAGGACATCTTAAAACGTTAAACATTCATGATGAATATTTGCTCAAAAAATAATACTTTCTCTGTTTATATAATATATTACGTTTAAAAGAAGTTAAAAAATTAGTAGTTTTTTGAGGAGTTTATTAGTAGTTTATGAATAGTTTGGTTAATTTTAGTCTGGAATGCAAGGAGATGACATATCCAGACTAAGGTAAACAGTTTTGTATTGTTTGGATTCGGTCCAATTTTATTCTTCTGGGGCCCTTCAAAACATTCTTTTCCCAAACATTTCCCTACTGGGAAATAAACAGATGAAAATGATTAAATCTTTGATCACGTTCCAATTTTTTTTCCCTCATGATTACCATTTTAGTCTCAATAATCATAATTGTTATTGTTAGAATAGAGAATAAATCTACCTGACAATAAATCTAGCATCTTTTTCTTTAAAATAACAAATAATTAATACAGAAATAGTTCCTTTTAGGTTTCTCTACGAAGTACGAAAAGAAACCTTATATAACGGCTATGCCTGTCTGTCTGTCTGTCCGTTGGTGTCTGTCTGTTGGCGTCTGTCCGTTGGCATGTTTTAATTCATAAACTACTATTATAGCTAGACGTGAAATTCGGCACACAGGTGCATCTCGGCATTTGAGACTACTGTACACTTTTTGAAGTTTTCACACATAATATTTTCAAGATGGCGGCCAATATGGTGGACGTCTAAATAAAAAGATTTTAGTCACCATGACATGTTATACATCAATTGAAAGTGTAGAAAAAGAATATGCAAGTATTATACTTAATAATTTTACACTTAATCGTACAGAAACCGGCGATTATTATCGCCTCACGTACTTACGTGAAGCGCACCTTACTTGTTTATTCTTAATATTAATACATCTAATTCTAAATTAATAATAGTTGGCTAACAATCTTAGAAAATTTTAAAATCAGAAATCGAAATATTGTAGTAGTAACTAAAAATTAAGTAAAAAGTACATAATAAGCCTTGCTAACACGAGCTTACTGCCAATCATTAGTAATATAGTCACACTCACTAACTCTGTGTCGCAAACATGTAGCACAAGTGGTTAGTTATTTCTTTTCACTCTCCTCTGTACTCATCCAATGTAAACATCAGGTGTTAGAGCTTAGTGACAAGTGAGTGATAAGATTTTATAAACAAACAGCGTGTGTTCAATTCAAAACTGCTGAAGCTGAACCCCAGAACCTGTGTAAATAAGCACCAATGACTTAGTCAGCTAAGCGATTAGTGAATGGAATAGTACTAATGATTAGTTAATAAACCCGTGTAAACAAGGCTTTATATTTTATACAGAGGGTCCTACGACAAATTATGAAATAGTATATTATGTTACTAGGCTGTGAAGTGAGTTTTTTCTTTACCGCGGCAATTACATTTACTGTCGAGCGAAGCGAGAAGCGAGACAGGAAATATTGCCAAGGTAATGAAAATCACTTCACAGTCGTGTAGCATATGCTATTTTTTCCGAGGTAGCAGACATTAAAAAACATTAAATATTAATCAATAATCAATATAATAATAACAAATATTAGTTTAAACTTAAGATTAAAAAAAGAAGCCTTAAAAAGAGGTTACACTATAAGAAAAGATAAATAAAACGCATTGACATCTAGCGGAATTCAATCGTACTAAGAGCCACATTAGTAAGAAATCAGCGCTCCTACGGAAGTTTTGACAAGT
>KZ652860.1:41772-65558 GCA_001010745.2 Gerris buenoi
AGATGTAGAACTAGGGGGGGGGGGAGTTAAAACTTTAAAAGAAGACCTTTAGTAAACTACTCTTATTTTTAATGGTATGCAAACAAATCGTTTAGAAATGTGCTTTATATAACTGTAAAAGAAAGGATTAATAAAATACATTATTTACAAATCAAATATGAAGATAACAATTTTTTTTGTTTAGCTTTAGCATCATAAAAATTAATGAATACCTAATTATAATATCTACTCCTAATTAAAAAATCGGTCCGAGGCAACTCAGACAAACTTTCTCATAGATGAGTTCATAATTATCTTAGCCCAGTATTTTCCGTTGATTAGTGTTCGTGTTTTCCTATATACATTTAATTATTATTAAACATTCTATTCAAATTTATTATAAAAATAACTTCTCGACGGGTAATCGAACCCGGTCTCTCTCCTTCCGTGTTTAAAGCTATTTTTTCAGGAACTAAATTTTTCCCGGGAATACGGTTTATATTCTCTAGATTTTCATTTAAATGGACTACATTTTAGAATTTTTTAATCAAAATTTGTGGAACCGTTATCAAGAATTTTTTATTTTGTCACTTTTTTTTTAGAGTTTTTGAGGGTAGCGCCCCCCAAATTTGGACCTAAAATTCAATTCTCGATTTTGTCTTGGGGTATGATTTTCCTGAACATTTAGATTTATGTCAAATTTTACCAAAATTGAGCCTTTCTTTTTTAGGCTCCAGACGTCTGCTGAGACAATCGACAGACAGACGGTAGACAGATATTTCTTAAAATCCACTTTTTTTTAATCAGGGGACCTCAAAACGTGTAAATCCATCAAAATCTCAAAATATAAGTTTCGCACCATCACAAGAAAAAGTAAATCAAAGTTTCACAAAAATCTTAGAAGGGTTAAAGATAAGTTCACGTTGCTACCAACTTCTGCGAAAATTTTGACTCAATTTATAGTCTTTTAGAAGGATATAAAGAGAAGTGTTCCGACAACGTACCTTGAAATGATTTGTTAATGCTAAGCTTAGGCAACCACATTTATTCCAATAAAAATAAATTATTGTTTTGATTTGTTGGTCTTTAAATAGATATAAGAACTTATCTAAATAGTTTTATAAATTAATTTACTTAATTTTACTTTTTTCTAAATAAAAAAATTAAGCCTATTACCACGGGCCTAAGGACTCGTAAATAAATAAATAAATAAATAACAATTTTTTAGAGATATGTAAACAATTTGTTTTATATACTATTCAGTAATTAGTAACTTTTAATTATTTTTAAATCAGCTGATAGCTGTGGTTAGTTTTCAAGTTCAGGACTTCTCATGCAAACATTCCTCATGCAATAGTAATTAATTAATTTAGCAGCAATAGAGTATAGTATATTCTTAGCTACCACAATACTTTCTCTTCATATATTCTGTACGTAATATGAGAAAGTAAAAAATTGCAGATACCAGTTAGTTAGGCTATTAAAGTATTTAGCTGAGGCCTGGGTAGTTAAAGTTTTTATAGTCAGATAATCTGGGTAGTCGTAAGAAGGTAGTAAAAAATACGAAACAAGAAAATAAAATAACAAATAGACGGGCGTGTTGTTTTATTAATTCATGTTAGTTTAACTGATGTGACCTTATTCCGGCTTTATTTTTATTAAAGTGTTTCTGAGAAGTGGATTGCACTCCAAGTTATAAATAGATATGCTGTCATACCGTGCCACTTGGTACTGTAGCGACACATTCAAACAACTTCGTATACCTGCCTCGTTAATCATTCAGTCCATCCAAGGTGTTTTGGAACAAAGCACTTACATCGAGTTTCTTTTAGATGTATTGTAGCGTTAAAAAAATTGTCTCCTTAACAGTCACTGATGTGTTTTGGAACAATACAGCTTTTAATCGGTGACTCCTTAGATTAATTTTTGTTGGATAAAAGAAAGAGCCATTGATGAATTTTGGAACGTTACAGCTCTTACAATTTCTTTTAGATTTATTATAATGTTAATACATTGTCCTTTCAAACAGCTGCTAATGTGTTTCGGTGTCTCTCTTCCATCGGTTTTTTCTTAGATGAATTATAAAGATAAAATATTGTTTCCACAATTGTCACTAAGGAGTTTTGGAACATAACGGTTCCATTTATAGGTGTGTTATAGCGATAAAAACTTGTCTCTGCAAACAACCACTAAAGTGTTTTAGAACATTACTGTATCCAAACGGGTTCCCTTAGATGGATTCTATTGGGTTAACCACTAACGTGAACCCAACAGCTCTTACATCGGTTTCTCTTAGATGTATTATAGATATATGATAATGATAAAGATCTGTGAGACAATCTCGAACACAGTGATATAGAATTTAATTCCTATAATATTCAATTTAATTATTCTGACTAATTTGTACCCGTTTAAAAATAGTTCAAACAGGGATAATAAAAAATGCTCCTTCAATACAAATACATCCTGGCAATATTTCGACCTTCTCTTAAGTCATCTTCATGCCTATAACATAATTGATGACAAGGCTTACTATAATATCACAATGTTGATAGTCCAGGAGATAGTGTGCAAAAAAGCGTCTGACTAACATCAAGCTAGAATTTTGTGTAAAATTAAATTTTTTGGTGCCCTTTAGGAATTTGTGTAGCCAACCACAGTTTGCCTGTGCAATAGGAATAGCAGGCAGTAGGAAATTGAGTTATTTTAAGAATATGTGGTCGGCTAAGTTTGTCTTCGGGTCATAGTTTGGCAATAAAAAAAAAAAAAAAAAAAACTGGTGGAGAGCGGCCATATACCCTTCTTTATGATGGATGGTTAGTAAACCAAAAATCTAGTTGATCATAGTTCGTAACTAAATAGGTTAGTTAATAAAATATTACTCCAAATCAAAGAGCTCACCTATTGAGTGAGAAACTATCATCAACTTGATTTTTGGTCTACTAACTAATTTCGTATTCAGGACCATGAAAATCACATTGCCCGCCAACAAGGGCAAGACATGGCCGTTCTCAATTTTTTTTTTTTTTAGCCAACCGAACGTAACCGAACTTAGCCCGCCGTTAACCGAACTTAGCCCACCACATATTCTTTAAAAACTAAAAGATTTATTTATATTCACAAAATTCTAGCTTGATGTTAGTCAGACACTTTTTTGCACGCTATCTCCTGGACTATCAACATTGTGAATCAGAATAGTAAATACCTTGTTATTCAATTATGTTACAGGTTTCAAAATGACCTAAGAGAAGGTCGAAATATAGCCAGGATGTATTGGAGGAAATAGTATTTTTATCTCTTGGACTATGAATAGATTTTAAGTGAGACACTTTTTTGTTCACTTTCTTTTGTACTATTATGATATGATATTGAAGTTGTTCTATTGTGACACCAATAATAATTAATTAATTAGGAGTCTATTTATTAAAAAAACTATTATGATTTAGCACGAAAAAAATTTAGTTTTTTTTTTTTAATAATCAATTATTTATTCGAGTAAAATAGTGTTTTATAGTTGAGCCTAATATAAAAATGAATACAAACTTTATTACTTCGGCAACCTTCACCCGATTTAATAATTAATAAATAAGAATAATTTATCTTTTAAACTATGTCAGCTTTCAGCAGCTACAATATATTTTTAAGGCGTTGACTCTTTTGAGACAATGATGTAGGATAATTAAAAAAAAATAATTAGCATTTTAATAACATTGTATAATTATTACATTCGTACTTTTTTTCAATTAAAAATATATCAAATAGATTCAGTATTCAGTAGCTTGTATATTTTTTTATTCAATGAAAAATTGAGATATTCTATCGTTAATTGAACAAAATTAATAATAGAATAATTGATTATACAAGTTATATAATAATAATAATAATAACAATATGTATAACAATAAAAGATTATAAAAAAGTATCCATTTATTCATTTTTTTTTAATTTACCGCAGCTCATTGTAAGTATGTGATTAAAACCTAATTAGTTTCATTATATTTTACTAATACAAAAGAAATTATTAATTAATAAATACAAAAAATATAAAAACAAAATAAATAATTAATACAAATAATAAATAACATTTTTAAACCCTATTATGTTTGTCAAGCTTGAGGTTCCGGGTTCGAGACCCGGATCCGGCTAGAAGACCTAAACTCAGTGTTTACCCAGCATCGTGATATTAATATGTAGTCGATTATACGGTTTATACAACTGGTAAAGCGACAAACTTACCCTATGTCATCCATTCCATCTATAATTTTATTGGCCCTTTGGCGCCCTAAACTTTGTAAGGGCTGTTGCACTTAGTTAGGGCTTTTGTTATACGTTTAAGGGTAATTTAAAAAGAATTTATTAACATAATATTCATTCTTCAATTAGCTATATTTCGGTCCTCTCCGGGGCATATTCATGACTAAAAATTTCAGAAAACTAAATAAATTAATATTATTCAGCTATTTTAAAATTCAAATAGTAAATTAATATCAAATCCCTCGCTAATATTAAGATTGTTTTTATCATAACTAAACACAAAGTTTTTTTTTTTTTTTTTTTTTTTTTTTTTTTTTTTTTTTNTTTTTTTTTTTTTTTTTTTTTTTTTTTTTTTTTTTTTTTTTTGCAAAATCAGATTTAAATTTAGTCCATCTAATGCGAATTGCGAGTAAACACATTCGTGAATGTTTAGCGATCTCGCAAACCACTTAAGTTCTAAGTATGCTAAGCCAGCCCCACAAGATGAGGTATAACTGACAGGTACAGATAAACCGGAGTGAGTATGTGCCATCATAACTGTGCAGTTGTGTCATAACTGATAGAACACACGACACACGCTTTGGTTTTCCTGTAAAGTCTGTCAGGTATTATGATGTCTTAAATTAATCACTGGCTTATTAATGTCTTGAGTTGTCGTAAGACTAATAATCACCAAATGGTGATAAGACATGGTGATTAAAGTCATGTTTGATGATTATTATCTCCTCAGATAAGTGAGATAAATTAATCACTGCCTTATTAATGTCTTGTGTTGTCGTAAGACTAATCACCAAATGGTGATTAGACATGTTGATCAAAGGCATGTTTGATGATAGTTCATCTCCTCAGATAAGTGTGATGATCATTCTGATCATCACATCGATTTGATTAGTAAAGGTGCCAATATTTTCGATCTTTAATGAACCTGATGTGATTCGATTTGGAAATAACGATTTGAAACTTTAACCTTTAAGATTACTTACAAGGATATACTTTAACTGCAACTGTCCGATAATCAGGTTTGGACCCGGCCCCCCCCCCCCCTCAGATAACGTCATCCTCCGAATTAAATAACGTTAACAAAACGGTTAGGAATGCAAGGCGGAACCCCTTAGTAACATGCGGCATGAGTTGGTAGACCTGAGTTACTGTGACTAGGTCGAGTTGCGTAACCTGACCGAGTGGCGCAGGTTTCACACTGTACAGTATACAATACAAGTCAGTATCTGTAAAACTGCTGAACGGGTAACTTGTGTCGCTCTTCACTCCTAGAGTACGCCACTCAATACGTTCCTTACAAAAAAATACCAATTTATTTATAAATTTGTATTTATTTTACATAAAAGAAAAATACAATCAGTGAAAACATCTAGTCCAGTGATTTACGGACTAAATTTAGTTTTTAGTTTTAAGTGCATTTAACATAAATCACAGATTTTAAAAGTTTGTGATAGTGATTTTATTTTTTGTACCGGCTAAAATTAATGGTGATTCAGGTAACGTGAATTATCATACTGAGCTCTTATTCTTAAAATGATAATGATAAACAATTATCCTTAGAAACAAAATGATAAATAAATTCAAATAATAATAATATAATAATCTTATTTAATTTACAATACGTTTTAATATATCAGTACTTTTTTAAACCTAAATATTTACCTAATTAGTAATTATATATCATTAAATTGTTAAACCAAAATATTTACCAACTACGTAATAATATATCACTGCATTTTTTAAACCTGAATATGTATCTAATATGTGTATTATTTTATCGTTTTGTTAAACAAAAATATTTAAAAAAATTACAAATATATAAAATATATAAAAATAGGTATATAATATGAAAATAAATAAAATATATAAAATAAGTTAATGAATTATTCAAAAATACATATGTAGTAAAATTTATACATGAATTAGTAAAAATGTGTACAGGGTGTATTGCATCCAGATGACATTTTAACCGGCGATAAGAATGAACTGAAATTTAGTGTACCTATACTTGTTCTAAACCTTCCCATAAAGGCACTTATTTAGACTGTTACTCCCCATATAAAAAAAATAGAGAGGAGTAACAATCTAAAGAAGGTGTACGGAATGTTCTTCTTCAGACTGTTACTACCCTTATTTAACAGAAAAATGTGATATTCCTTTGTCCCAAAGTACATTGAACTAAACATCCCTTTGTCTTAATAGTTATTTTGGTTAAAGGCATTTATATTTTAAAACAATATAGGGGAGTAACAATCTAAATAAGTACCCCGTAAATAAACATCAAAGGGTTAAGTGTAATTTCCTTAATGTCCGAGTTAAGTTAAAGTTTACATTAGAATTTACAATTAATATTGTCATACAAAGACTAAGTACGGAATTTAAATCAAATTTATTCCAAAATGGATTGACGATAATTACCACAGGGTTAAATTAAAATAGAATTTTGAATTTAAATCAAATTATAATAATTATTAACAAGGGGAGACAGGCAGAGAAAAATAGACTTCAGCCCTGGGATTCGAACCACGGGCCTCCTATATTTCCAGTATAGAACTTTCAGTATCGTATGAATACTACCAAAAACTTAAAAAAAGAAAAAAGAAATTACAGATTTTTTAAGATGTAGAACTAGATAACTAAATTATATTTTTATAGTCAGATTGACAATGACTAAAAGAAGGATTCAAATATCGCATAAGTGAGCATTTTAATATTTCCTTCAGTCTCTATGTCATCATCGAAAGTCAACTAAATGAATTAATTATTAATTCAATTTAATCTGAATGTTGTAATTAGGTTGGAAGCTCTGGGATTTTATTTAATTGAGGTAAATATTTACTTAGAAATATTCCCAATTCCCGATTGACCAACTAGTGGTTTTATCGGATTACTGCGGCCACAATGTTTGGTCTTACCTTCTAAATGAGAGTGAAATTTATATAGATAGAGTTCATGACACTTCTTTAGATTGTTACTCCCCTTACAAAAAAACAGAGGGGAGTAACAATCTAAGGAAGGTGTACGGAATGTTCTTCTTTAGGAGTGTGATATTCCTTTGTCCCAAAGTACATTGGACTAAACATCCCTTTGTCTTAATAGTTATTTAGTCAAAGTCATTTTTATACTAAAAACAACATAGGGGAGTAACAATCTAAACAAGTACCGGGTTCATTACATTTAGATACATTTTTAAATTGTACTGCTTAATTTTTTTTTAAATTTATAAAATTAAAAACCAATAAAAAATGTAATCAACTTATAATTAGCGCATTAAATTAATTGCTACCTGTAATCTGACAATATTTTCTTATTAAATTTAAATACATATCTAAGATTAAAAATTGAAGATGAAAATTAACTTATTATGGACTCTTATTAATAACTCTCTTATTATTAATATTAACTTATTAATAAGAAGTAAATACGGGTAATTCAAAAGTTACTTAATATGGCCATTTAAGATTAAGATTTTATTACTACACTTATCCATCCATGAGGGGGAGGTCCGTGGTTCGAATCCCGGCGCAGGTCTATTTTTCTCTGACTGTCTCCCATTGTAAATAGTAATTATAATTTGATTTAAATGAAAATTTAAACGTTCCGTAGTATGAGTACTACCAAAAACTTAAAAATTGGACACTTATCCATTAAATCTCAATTTTCGGGATGGAGCAAAGTTGCAAAAGCCAACCCTGTATATATTTGTATATACTCCATATATATGAGAGAAAGTAAAAAAATAAAAAAATAGTGAAAAAATCATAATAATTTTAACTATTTTTATTCGTTTATTTACTACGAGCCATTAAGTCTGTATTAATTTATTAATTAATCTTCGTGTTCAGAGAATTGGGGGCGATGAATAAAGATGGAGATTTAGAAGGGGGCGACGAGTAAACAAAGATTGAGAACCACTGCATTAAATTACCCTTGACAGTAGTCAACCATCCAGTGGAATGTAGTGGACAATATGACCGTTGGAATGGAAGAATTTAAATTCTACTAACGAACTCTACTTTAGAAATGCAAGTAGGGCCACACGATATTGTTCTTCTATTAACTATTCGAAGAAAAGATGACCAGGTGAAGTTAAAATTAATGGTATGCATAATAAAAACGAACAACGTCGTTCGTTATTTATTATACTAATTCCGTATAGTTCTGATTTAAGAAAAAATAATGGAATTTAGAAAGTATTGTCTTTTTAATAGCTTGCAGAATGACACATCTTTGTACAGTTTTAAATCATTATTTATTTTTTGCGGTGAAAAATTCATCTTTATGGATTTCTGAGTATTAAAGTAATTTAATAGTAAAAAAACAATTTTAATATTAAAGATAGAATCCGGTGATACATCTTGCATTCCATAGATCTAATCAGAGAGTTATAAATAAATATATTGCTGCAAAAATAAAAATGACTGCACTGTATATTGTATTCATCCCATTTTATTTATTTCTATTTCTTTGTGTGTTCATTTATGATAATTGAATTTCTTTCAAGTCTTAATAAATGGCAATGATTAGTCTATTAAGTATTATGAATGACTATGACTAGTATATTATGTATTATGAATGACTATGACTAGTCTATTAAGTATTATGAATGACTATGACTAGTCTAGTAAAGATTGTGATTATGTATTTACATATTTAGAGAGAAAGTATTCTGATGGCGCAAAAATTAATTTTCGATGGATCCCCTGAATCCAAGAAAGTTTTTTGTTTTTATAAAAATATCTGTCTGTTGTCTGTCGTCAGTCTGTGCAAACTTATAGAGCCTAAAATTCTAGGCCGATTTTAATGAAAATTTTAGATTCAGAAAAATTAATTTTAGTTCCATATTTTGGGGACGTTACCCACAAAAACCCTGAAAAAACGTGACAAAACAAATTATTTCTCGATAAAAATTCCAACGATGTTACTAAAATAAAGTCTAGATTAAAATATAGTCTATTAGAAATAAAAATCTTACGATATAGGCCTGTTTTCCTGGGAAAAATCTAGTTTTTGAGATACTAGTTAAAAAATAAATCTAAATTTTTCTGAAAATTTAAAAACAAAGTTTAAATCCGTTTGAATACTTTTAAATGTGTTTGATATGATCGATTAAATGGGATATTGAGGAAGTTAAATTTAAGCTTATTTTATGTTATACTATTTAAGATGAGAAATATTCCAGTTTGTTTTCCGATTTATTTATAAAACACCAAAAATACGAGCTTTCAAATGTCAAATTTATTAGGATAAGAGATTATACTGTAATGTAAAGTTTCCAACTTATTATTACAAATTTTGGTAAAGATGGGTTATTAAATTGAAAATTAATTAATTAATTAATAATTATAATTTTGTCTAACACAGTTTACTTTTAATATAATTATCAATTTTGCATCTATTTGTTAGATGAGGTCCAAAGGTAATTTAATTAATATAAGCTAATTTAAGTCGAAGAGGCTTTGATTTTAGAATTAAATTAAAAAAAAAAAACATATTAGTAATTTTAAACAACAAATTTCCGCACTATATTGTCATAAAACAAATAAATAAATATAAACACAATATATTGGTGTTTTATACCATTAATAAGTTCAAGATATAATTCAGAAGAAAAAAGCATTTTTAACAACATTTAAACAATTTTCTTTAAGAAACTTTCTTTAAAAACATATCTTGCATTTTAGCAATGGCATTATATATATTATAGATACCATATTATTTTTATAATAATTAATAATAAATAATTTAATTTAACTTAAATTTAATTATTATATTGGCGTGAATTTTCCTCGGATTTTATTGGTCATTCATCACTGAGTTTTCTGGTAAAATTTGGAGTCATTAAGGATAAATATAAGATCCTTCAAAGGATAAGAAACAAATTTTTGATGACGCGGAATTTTCCGGGAAAACTCAAGTGATTTATTTGTATTGTAATCATATGTATAGAGCTCAGTTTGATGATGTGTTACATTGTTTTTTGTTTTGTTTTTGTGTGTTGTGCATTTGTTTTGGTGCGGCGTTTGATTTTCAAAATCAAAAATGTGACGGATAAATGAACAGGAGCTTAATATAGAGCGAGGATAGATCGGGTTGAAGGATGGATAGAAAGGGTGGACATGAGACTCGCCAGTCAGACATCAAGAGGACAAGGGTCGACGCGACTAAGACAGCTTCCGACTCAAGTCTGGCCAGTCCTCCGCCCAAGGTTCGCGTGTCTTCCCCTAGGAATGACACTCTGGGCGATGTACCACCGCCCAGAAGTCCTTCGACTCGAATCCTGACGAGTCCTTCTGTTCGAGACAGAGTCTCGTTCTTCCAAGGGTCACCTCACAAAGGTAAAGGATTTAACAAAAGTCCAGTCAACGAAGCTCTGATTTGAAAATATGGGTAAGTAAATCGGAAAATTTCGATATTTGGCAGAGTTGTTCTTTGGTATTCCTGATCTTAAGGCCCTTATACATGGTCAAACATTTTGACCATGTATGGGGCTGTTTGATGTTTGCGCAAACATGATGTTTAACTTCTTTGGCCTAAATTTGCCCGACATCAGGTTTGCGCAAAATGTTTGATCGTGTATGGGGGCCTTTAGAGTTTTTAGGGGAACTGTATTGGAACAGTACCAATAAAAGTTGTTACTTGGAACATTGATCCAATTATTTGCGATCTTTATTTGCAAAAATATTGTTAAAATAATTGTGCTTGCTCCCCTCAGAACTTTCAGGACTTAGTAATATTTGAGAAATAAGAGCGTTTATTGAGGCCATCTTAATAAATATAAAGAAACAGTCTCTCCACATAAGATAATAATTATAAAGAAAATATGTATAGTCTGTCCCAAATGAGAGTTAGTGCGTTGTCAGCGCGGGAAATCGCGTGATACACAGATTGGCCAACCTCTCTGAGAGAAAAAATACGTGTGGTGTCGAGGGACACCCGGTAGGAATGAAGTTCCTTACATTTTTCAATAAATATAAATGATAAAATCACACTGCTAAGTACGTATACGTTGCTAACTATGTACTTATATTATACATGGCGGAGTTAGTAAAGAGACTAAAGTAAAAGTAACTAACAGTATGTACCTAGTAAGGCAAAATTAAGAGAAAAGTGTTATTTGTAACATTAAAGCAAGCATCTTACAATAACTATGTATTGAATATAAGAAAAAAGTTAATCATGATGTGTTAGTTAAAGAGTATGATTGTTAAAGAATGTTAGATTGAAATAAGTGACATTTGACATATAACAAAAATAAACAAAACAAGTCAAGTAACAGGCTTCCTTAATATCACTTTTCCCCGTCTTAACATTTTTGAAGCTTACGTTTAGTTGTTCATTTTGGAGCGTTGCGCGTGAACGCTTGGGCGGATAACGTTGTTCAACGAACTTAGCCTGGGCATTGGTAAAATAAACATGTGTACCAAATTTTAACTAACTCGGTGAACTTTTACTCAAGTTATTGTCATTAGTAGATTTCGGTCGTTCTTGGTCGTTTTTTTCGGATTTACTCCCGGGATTCAGAACGTGCCATAAGGAACTTCGATCCAAAAACATTTATCTTTGCCTAGTTGGCCCTATCTTTTGTCCGGGAAAATTTCGAGTTCTCATTGGCTCCCCACCCCATTTGCTATTTTTTCCCGCGCTGACAATGCACTAACTCTCGTTTGGGACAGACTGTAATGGGCAAGTCATATGATGTCAGAGACTAACATAAGACTCGACAAGTATTATATTCCGTGAGAGACTGTATTTTTTTTATTTATTATAATAATATGTTCATTTTCAAGCATTAATAAATAACGTTGCCAAATATAAAAACTTTTCGATTTACTTCTGAAATATAACCTTCGTTGACTGGACAATGAAGAAGATATAAGATTATCTATAAAGAGGTTTAATCTAGGTCAGACCAAAAGCGTTCCGTGTCTATCAGAACGAAAGCGTTCTATGTCTGTAGAATCAAAAAGCGTTCCGTGTCTTGAAAAACACGCTAAACCTTTCACTCCTAATTAATGTTACCTCCTCTTGCAATTACTAACATTATTATTATTATTGAATTGAAAAATAAATTACTTTTAAAAACTTCATCAAATATTAAAGAACATTAATCAACACTTATATCTAAATATAGACTTTCGTTGCAGACATCGTCTGACCCGACCACATTTATTATTAAAAAATGAAAATACACGAATTCTTAATGCAACACTGTAACCTTTAGAAATATAAAATATCTTAAACAGAAAAGATTCTTTCATTTTTATTATTGATTCAGTCTGTTCCATTTTTTTTTATAAATATAAAATGTATTTAGGTGGCTTTAATAGAATGAAAAATCTTATTCATCATTTTTATTAATTATCTCTTTGATTAATTTTATTTATAACTTATTATTTTTAAGGTGACACGATGTTATATAATATAACATCATATGATGAGATTAATAGCGAATCTTATGGGCTTTTTAGATTAGCTATAAATACTGTTAATATTTTACTATTGTCTGTAATATTGACCACTTGAGGGGGAAAAATGGTAGACAAAATTGTTAAAATTTATTAATGAATAATAGAAACATAAAATATTAGAAAAAAAAAATACTAAAATAAAGTGCTAAATACAAGTTAAAAAAATTAATTATTTATTAAAAATAAGCAAAATAAAATATAAAAGTCTGCCAATTGGTGTGGCACATAGCTTCATAAAGTGCTATCATTGGATGAATGGACACAAGAGTATAAAATAATACCTTTTGTTTTGGGTGTAGCAGGGGTGAAAAAGAAAAAGTCGAATATTATTTCATATACAATTGCCTATAATCCCTTAAGGGGACATAAAAAGGCCTGTAAACAAGGTATTCCTAGATTGTTTTCACTTTAACATTATTACAATTAACATTTATACTTAATAACATTCCATTATCAAACATCTTATTTACTTGCCCAACTTACTATAAAAATTTCGATGTAATATCATCTGCAAGACCGAACATGAAAGATAACAAACAAACCAAGCAATTACCTACCAATTAACTATAGGGGACTACTGCATACAAGAAAGTATAAAATAATGTTTAATAAGATTAAATTATAGCAATCAATAACATAAATAAATTATTAACTAAAAATAAATTTATAAAAAAACTCATAACTTCCTCGTGTCCCATTATTAATTGAATGGTCAAATGGAAATTCAGAGTGTGTTTTTTAGGACCTTTTTTGTTCTCCAGTGGGGGTCATATTAATTTTTATGCAATATTAAATGTACTTCTTTGATGGTTAACTTTAATATGGGAACAATAGTAGGCTAACATAAGTTAACATCAACATTTCTTTAAAATCAGACGATTAGTTTTTAAGAAATGGTGGTTCGCAGAAATGTCGATGACGGACAGACAGACCACCAAAAATGTTCTCTGATAGCGATATCATTAACAGATTTCTGTCCAGAAATGTTTGAAGTTAGACATAAAAAAATTCGTTCCACAGAAATGATTGCAATGTTTCCGTTTCCATTACGTTTGGTTAGCTCTGAAGGAAATAATAATTAACTAACTAACCCTGGGGTGTAACAGAACATGGAGGGACTTACCCTGCTAAAGGAAGAAAAAATAGAAGAATAATTGTTCTAGAAGAATAATTAAACTAGAAAACTAATTCTAGACAAAAAAAGTAAATGAAGTGTTAAATTATAATTAGTTTAAAACCTCTCTTAAGACGAGAAAATTTGCTAATTAACAAAGTAAAATGGCTCTTGTTTTATTTCAGGGCAATATAAATTAAATAGTAATTAATTTTTAAATATTAATTAAGATTTTAAAAAAGATTAATTTAATGGCGGTTGTTCAGTCGGATTTGTTATTGAAAGTTATATAAGAAGTTGTATTGACATTTTGGTTGTTTTTAGTTACGTAATCAATGGACTTAATATATTTTTATTTATTCCGTATATTATTAAATAACTAAATCCCGGTTAACGTGAAAACTTAAGTCTTGTTAACACTTTTAACAAAGTCGGGTGTAAAACTATTGAGGCGTTTAAGAGATTTAAGCCCCACATATAGTTATGGCTAAGTAAATGTCGTACGCAGCTTAAGAATACTACTAGTGGAAGCGAAACACATTTTACGCATGCTTTCTGACAAGTTTTAATCTAGGACAACCCTAGACAGACTTATCGCGGAAATTTACTCACTAAAATGTTTAGCTGGGTTCATATCATAGCATGTGGATCGGCGTTCGGACTTATTAATCTATGACCACCTCCGCGTGAAAATATAAGGCCCCTCTTACACAGTGCGATTAGTTGTACAACTTGGGTTGATTGTACAAAAAATGGCAAATCGCACAGTGCCTTACAACCAATTTTGTTGCTTGCCTTACAACCAATTGTGAGCGTGGTTATGTGTTTTATAAATCAGTTGAAACGTGTATGTGTGAGTTCAACAGCTGACACAATTAGTTAATATCGGACCTAGATTTGTAGATCTTTATTTATATTTATTATTTACGTATAATTTGGTTGGACAAAACTGTCCTTTGATTAATGAATTTCCTATTTTTAAACTAATTGTTCGATGAAACTTTTTTTCGTGCGGAAGCTATGGATAAATCATCCCGCGCGACAAAACGCGTTCTACGAACCCAGCTGTAGTTTGTTGTAGTCTTTAATAATTGGAATAAATGTGGGGGAGCGATGATGTCATTTGGCAGCCTTGACCAAGTTCCCTGTTGGGTCATATAATATGAAGACTGTGAATGAAAACTTCGAGGGAGTTCACACTCGATGTCGGGTGACTGTTCGAGTCTAGGAAGCATGCAGTTGGACGATAGATATCGACCAGCGTTTGCCGTGACACGACCCCATAAATCTGATGAACTTCCTTACAAAACGCCTTTTCTTCCCGTCAGACTCAATGCGTGAGGTAAACACTAAGGGGGAAGTAACGACAATAGAGTCTGGGAGTTTTTGACGAATCATGTTTACTTTTCGTGAACGTGAAATGAATAGACAAATTATAAATTATTATTGCTTCCGATTCATAGCCCATAGCCCCTACTGTTTCTGTCTAAGATGAGTAAATATACTTAACCATAAACTCAGGAAGCCAAGGGGGCCATGTGGATTAAATTAATTGCCAAGTCTGCTCGCCTATCAATATTTATTGATGGACTTTATGGTCCTTGGCCTTGCTAATGATCACAGCATACTCACGACGAAGGTGCATTGTCCAAAAGTATGATGTGAGAAGTGGCTGGACCTCTCAACCACAATGTTAGTAAAATGGGCCCAAATATAGCCTAATTGCTAGTTTTGAACATGTATTTTGTCCTACCCGTCTAGTTATTTGTAAATTATGTAAAAGACTATTTAATTATCATAAGGAAGAAGAAAAGGTACAATTATTAAAAAAAAGAAATTTGTTGATAATGGTTATCACCATTATCAATAAGTTATACTTATTTAACACCAGATAAGCTATGACTTATCTGGTGAATAAAAGAAATTATTACTAACAGTTCAATAGTTTTTAGGGTTTTGTAGATACTTCTCAAAACCCTTATGCCGAGGGTGATGTGTCCGTCCGTCCGTCGCTCTTTGGTTCATAGGGCCCGAACCGTTCAAGCGAAAGTGCTGAAATTTGGAACACTGGTGCAAATTTTGACCCAACCACAGGAAAAATATACAAAAGTCCATAATTAGATTTGTCATGCGCAATTCAAAAAAATGTGTTAAACTCAAAAATTTACATTTTTTTTAATTTTTGAGTGGGGTATCAAATGAAAGCTGCTGAAGAGTAGAACACAAATATATACGCTTTTTTAAAAGTTGCATTCCTTATAGGGGTAAAAAATCAAAATATACCCAAAAAAAATGTTCCCCCCCAACCACTATAGATCGGCTGGTGCTAAAATTTCGAAATAATTCATGCTAATACCTTATATTAGGGCGATGTTATTTCTGGGAGTTCATTCAAAGGCTTTTAAAATTGCCAATTTTGTGCGCAAAAATTTGGGGTGCGCCCAAAATATTATTTTTTTTAAATTTTGAGTTGGGTATCAAATGAAAGCTGCTGAAGAGTAGGACACAAATATATATTTGCTTTTTTAAATTTTTTATTCTTTAATGTTTTTATAAGTCAAAATATACCCAAAAAAACATTCCCCCCCCCCCAAACTTTATATAATGGCTGGTCCTAAAATTTTGAAGTAATTCATAGTTATACCTTATGGTGGGGCGTTGAAAATTTCCTGAAAAATGTAATTTATCTTGTCGTTAATACCGATAAAAAACATTGTGACCCCCCGGGGGATCGAACCCGGAACCCTTTGGATCGAAGACAAAAAATCATAATTACATAACGGGTGTGCTAATTCATCTACAAAACCCTAAAAATTACTTGGGGCAAGTACTTCCCTGTGATTTTTAGTAGTATATTTTGCCGCTTAGTAGCTCCAATGTTTGTCCCCAAAGTTTGAGCCATTTTTTAACGCGAGGATTTTGCACTATGCTTTCTTTACCTCTAAGCTCTTTGCTATCTATGGAGGTTTGTTATAGAACTCCTGATGTAGGTTCTTTATTGAACTTTCTATGTAGAACATTTTATCCATACGCTCTTATAGTGAAGATTTCGATGTAGGTTCTTAATTAATTATCTTAGATAACATGTTATTTCAATTGATAGGTCTTTGCTGGACTCAATGTAGTCGAAATGGAAGTTAATCGATTGTAATTGTGATCGATAAGGTTCTTAGATTCGATATACTAATAATGCCCTATTCATTCCTATTAAACATGACGATTAAACATACTTAAATGTACCAGAGTTAGGAACAATTGAGGATAGAAAATAGTCTTTCCTTAAACAATTTGTCTGCATTAAGGTCGGGGCGTAACGTTGCTCATGTGACTGGTAGTTTTAAAACCCACGTATATAGAATTAAGCTTGAAGTCTGTGAGGCGCTTCGGCCTGCGGCTTCTTGGCCTGTAATTATATCCATCCTTGTCCCTCTCGCTAGTATTAAAACAGATTTTAAGATACTGCCTTGGAATTGTTAAAAGTATTAGCTAAATACGATGAAGGCTTGTCCGCCTCCAAAACGTTTAGTCACTTGATATAATTATTGCAAAAAAAAATTCTAATCTTTCCATCAATAGCGTTTCGCAGTAGCCTTGGTTCAAACTCTTCAATATGTATTTATTTTAACCAAAAACTTTTAAACAAAAATATTTACTTTATCGTAAAGCTCTACAATATGTATTTATTTTTACCTAAGGCTTTTCAATCTGAGCGCATGGCAGTGCGCTAGACCAAATTCCAGTAAGCATGCATTTGCATCTTTAATTGAACCAATTTACTCGGGTTTTCTCACCCTCATATCTCTGCTCTGTCTTTGGGCTTTTGAAAGTTGAATTATAGATTAAGCTTAAGTAGCTTAGGACACTGTAATAAAAATAAGCCCCTAATATTAAGCCATTTCACACGAGGTGAGTTTCAATTTTAGAATTTTTGTTACTGACTCACTCATCCTAATAATGATAAGTGACTTCCTGAATAGCTAGAAACTAAAATTTAACTTTAAATTTGGCACAATTGTAGCAATATCCAGGTAACTGACGGGGAAATTCCAAAAAGTTGATTTTTTTTTTTTTGTGAATTAACGTTAAGTCGTACCGAAAAAATGATGCAGATCTACAAGTTTGATTATTTTATTTTTTTCTTCCTTTCGTACCTCCATCGTTTGCACCTTAGTTGAAGCAAAATTTGATTAATATATTTTTAACTTTTGATACTTTGAGCTCTCATAGCGTACGCAATTATTAACTGCTTTTATTTCTGATTATGACTCAAAGCTCATCAAATGATTTGTTGACTCAAATCAAATGAGACGACGCCCATAATTCTGATGCTAGCAAAACAGAATAATATCCTCAGCAAAAACCTAACCGTGAAAAAAGTTCCAGATACCCTCCATAAAAAAGTCGCCGAATCAAAGTAGTGATATCTACATTGTGGCAAAGTCTGGTCTTTCTTTAGTCCATAACTTCACTTAAATCCTACTTTTATCAGCAACACTGCTCTTTTAATTTTATTGCTTAAAACTTGGCTGATTTGCATGATAAGGGATAAGGCATAATCATCAGTATCATATGTAGTCACATAGGAGTAAGTTTCAATCAGTGATAATTTTTAACTTAATTAATGGATGTAGAAAAGTTTGACATTATGGTTAGCGTTATTTAGAGAGAAAAAAAATATAGAGTATATCAGTTTAAAAGGAACTTAGAGACTACTTCTTCAGGTCAGATACTAAAATGAAGTCGGATAGTAAATAATCATTATCAAAAAACACATTTTCTTATCTTGTCTAAAAAAGGAGATAATTCTGTTTCGTGCAAAAAAGCTTTAAAGTAGTTAGCGGGATTATAAGAAGGTTTTAACTTCGCCTCAAGATAGTGTGAGTTATACATTATACAGGGGATCTCGTTCAGTCCGGAACCTTATAGTTTCGGCTAATGGAGTAGAGTAGAGCAGGGAGTTAGTAGATGTTAGGCAAAGTAGTGGGGGTAGTGAGGCACTGCCGGGTTTTCCTCATTTCTCTATACGAGGCTCCAAGCGTAGCTAATCTAGTATCGCCCCATCTTGAGTTTCCCCCCTCAACTTTATTTCTTATCAAACTTAAATCACTTTTTACCATTAAAAGCAATATATATCCTCAAAAAAAGTATAAAGTGTAACTTAATCTAACATCTGTTTCTAGATTTCTTGTAACGTAATCTGAATTAAACATTATTTTAATTAACGCAATCGAAACATACATATAAAAACTAAAAACCCTTTTGATATTAGAGCGTTGATAAGGGTGGGTCGGTAAAAAGCGTTAATGAATTCAAATGAAATGTCTGTTAAGGCGGAGATACACATGCCTGTAGCTTGAACAAAAACATGCCAGCTACTTGTATGTGAATATTATATGTTAAATGACATGCCTTTAGCTGGCAAACAGGCAGATAAAATCGTAATAAAAATTCTTGGTATGCCAGTTACTGGCAAATACCCTCTTTTAGCATGCAAGCTACTTCCCCAATTTGACGGCATGTGTATCTCTGCCTTTAGTGTCATGGGATTGTGATCTTATAAGACCATCTGAATTAATTGAAATCCAAGAAAAGACAACCCTAAAGGGAAAAACTAATTTAAAATGAACAAATGAGATTAGTTGAACGAATTCTAATATATACAATTAGTGTTAGTGAGAGACACCAAGGGATGTGCCACGCAAGCGTGACACATAGGAACTGTGTCCCTTGGTGTCTCTCACTAACACTAATTGTATACCTTATTGCAGTGAGCATAATCACGGTATTACATTGTTGATGAATACTAATATATTTAATTATATACAGGGTAATTCATGTTTAAAATGTAAAACAAAAAATTAGATAGGCCACCCTAAATGAAACAAAAAAAGTTGCTATGAACCATACCTTGATTCTTCCTCGTTCAGCACCCATAGCCACATTTAAATTTTCCAAAAACATTAAATTTACAAATATGTATTTTTTATATCTAAGCCAGAAATTTTATTAACTAAGCACACTGACCTATTGTAGCTAGAAATTTTAAATTCAGTACACAACCTAAATTTTTTTGCGCAAAAACAGAAAAATTGAGAACTTCACCACTCGAAATTTCTTCTATCAGAAGAAACAATTGCAATTTGATCGCAACATTATTTATTTTTTATAAGTTTTGAGTAGGGTATCATTTTAAAGGTATTAAAACCACACATATATATCGTGTTTCCAAAATGGCGGCCATTTTACCCCAAAAAATATCAAAACAACCCCCCCCCAGAAAAAAACACAAGTACAGGTCCAAAATTAAGGAAAAAATCTTTAATCATACATCTCTGTGGGCAAATAATATTTCCGGGAGTTCCAAAATATTTCTCCCAAAAAAGGCCATTTTACCACCAAAAGAACCAAATAAGTGGATACATAAGATGCTAAAGGATAGTATGCACATCTCGCTCCTCCAAAGTGCAACTTTTTATACTAATATGAGTAAAATAAAGAAACCCTTTAAGTATAGCTTGCTGGCAAGTAGGTACTTTTTTTTAATATTATGGTCCACATTGTGGTTCTCCATAACTACCTCATTCTTAAATCAACGTATGTGTTTTATAAAAATCTTAATAACTACCCTATATTGTGGCACAGTAATTGTAATTAGCAGACTATGTTTCTTCCCCTTTTGAAAAGGAGGGGGAGGGGGGGGGGGGGAATAATTGGCGAAGGTGATAATAAAGGTATCTTCATGGAGTCCAAACAAATTATCTTGGCAGAGAATTAATGATCACAAATAAAAATCACTTGTTTATTTATCACCTCTATAAATAGATTGTTATTTCACTTATATCATAGTTATTAATAGGAATGTATAAAGAGTGGGGGAAGTGGAATGTAAAGATCAAAATTGGTACATATTATGTTGCAATTTGAGCGTTTATGGGTTGATAAGACGGTGTTAGTGTTATAGTTCGTCTCACAAGTATTAAGTTTCTTGGACAGAATGTTATGTAACTGTCGGCCATATTAATACACATCCTTGATCTGAGTCCAAATACAGACAGACAATAATAATTAGAATATGAAAGTTATAAATCAATACATTCACTCAGTCTCGATCCGAATGTTGTTGAGTGCAGTTTGTTTTCTCTGAACAGTGTTAACTATTTTAATTTCAAGTCTGGAGCAAGCCCATTATTCCGGTAAATCATTTCCGTCTACTTCCTATTTATATACGAAAATTATTTTTATCTATTCTATTATTATTTTTAAAAAAAATAAAAAAAAGTATTTCACGGAGTTGATAAAAATATTGTAGTATAAATTACGTCGGGCCCCCATATAACGAAATTGTTGGTCCCAAAAAAATCGCTATTTAGGATTTTTTAAAAAAAAAAGAAAAAAAGAAAAATGAGTGGTCCTGAAAAAGGAAGGGCACTTCTTTAGACTGTTACTCCTCTTAGAAATAAAACAGAGGGGGATAACTATCTAAAGAAGGTGTTCGGAATGTTCTTCTTTAGACTGTTACTCCTCTTAGAAATAAAACAGAGGGGGATAACTATCTAAAGAAGGTGTTCGGAATGTTCTTCTTTAGACTGTTACTCCCCTTATTAAAATGTAAGTGTTATATTCCTTTGTCCCAAAGTACATTGGACTAAACATCACTTTGTCTTAATAGTTATACAGTCAGTCATTTATATTCTAAAAACACATAGGGGAGTAACAGTCTAAAGAAGTACCAAAGGAAGATTTTTATCCAGTACCATTTTCACTTAGTCCAGAATTCAGAACATTTTGTCTTTGTACTTTTTTTTATGTTTCGTATATACTTAAAATATTGAATTTGATTATTAAAATACATATTATCTAGGTTTTTTCAAAATTACAGACATTGTACTCGGAGCAATTTCATATTTAAGTGATACTTCTTTGCTCTTCATTTCTTTATCTCTACGCTTTAAAATAGAATCATTTTTTCTAAAATGATTTTTATTTTAGAGACGTCTGTACGGTGAGTAAATTGCGCTGTAAAAATTCAAAAACTTTATAAAAGTATAAAATGAATCCTTAACTGAGAGTAAGAGATTTCTCTTTACTGTCTAAAGATAATTCTAATTCCACTTAAACTAATGGAGGAAGAATACACAAAATTACTAAAGTGCAAGAACCAGAAACTCCTACAAAAGGCTCTTTTGTAGGAGAAAATAAAGGAAATAAAAATTCTTTTAAAAGAAAATAAAGGAATACAAAATCGCCACCAATATTAATTCAAAGAAAGTATTTTGGTTCTTTTTCCTTATTTTGAACACGAAACAATTTTTTATAGAGAATTTGTGGGAATATAAAAAAAAAAAAAAAAAAAAAAAAAAAATCGACAGATTAAAAAATAAAAAATGTGGTCTTCATATGAATCAAAACAAGTTTAACATTTGGATCACATTGATTTATATTTTAATGTGACCATTCGTCTAATAATAGGATGTGAGGAAGTTATGTGCCACACTAATTGGCAGACTAATTTTGTGTTAACAGCTATATTTATAAAAGAATTTGATTAAAATTTAAAGAAATATCGATTATTTTTACAAAGTAGCTCACACATAGTCTTATATTATTTACTTATTTAATTTTCAAATTTTTTATACGCCATTATCTTTTTATTTTGTATTATTGATAAAGATGATAAAGATGATATGATAAAGATGAGTTAAAAAGTGAAATTAAAGTGACGGATTTACCTAAAAATACGAAATTTGATTTCTTTCTTCAAAATATGAATCAGATTGGCCTTGAGTGCAAAACCCATATTAGCACCATTCTAACTATATCTATCTTGAACAAGTTATGTTTGGAAATTTGTAGCACATAATAAATGATAATTGAAGTCAATATATATGCAAGAGGAGAGGTTTTTGCTTCAATATTAGAAAATAAAATAAAAAATTGATATTTATGAATGGTTTGATTTTTCGGGGGGAAACAAAAAAAATAAATAATAATAATAAAATACAAATGCTAGAGGAGAGGTTTAGCGTAAATATTAAATGAGATATATAATTTCTATATTTTATTTATTTTATATATATATAATTATTATATATTCTTGTTTATTATTCACACGATTAAATATATTTTATTACGAAATGTTTGAGATAATAATTTTATTTGATTTTGATTGATTAAAATAATGTCGGAAAATAAAATACAAATAAATAATAAAATAGAAATGGCATGGAATATTTGGTCTGACTTTAGATGCCAGTGATATAATCGAGTTTAACATATGAATTGAAAAAAAAAAACAAAAAAAAAACTGATTAGTTTCTCTTTGATGATAATATTACTATAAATAATAGGGAAGGGGGGGATATTGATGCAATAATTTCTTAATTTAATTATATATTGTGATTTGATTGATTATTTAAATTTAATAGTTTCTATTTCATCTTGATTAGGTGTTATGTTATTTTTATTGTATGTGTAACTCATTATTTATTTTAATTGAACTTTTATTATTAATTTTTAATTAGGTATGTTTAATTAGGTCACTTTTTACTATTTATTATTTATTTATTATAAAATAGTTGGTTGTTTTGACTGAGATTTTGTGGTACCACTTCATAATTATGACTAGAGAGGTTAATAAAATGTAACACAACAATATTGTCACCACAATTTTTAATAACTAATAGACGCGTTTCGACTTATGTCATCATCAGTATGCGTGTTAACTTAGTAAGAGTAAATACTTAGTAGAGTAGTACAGTACTTAGTAGAGTAGTACAATACTTAGTACTTAGTACAGTATTTACTCTTACTAAGTTAACACGCATACTGATGATGACATTATAAGTCGAAACGCGTCTATTAATTATTAAAAATTGTGGTGACAATATTGTTGTGTTACATTTTATTAACCTCTCTAGTCATAATTATGAAGTGGTACCACAAAATCTCAGTCAAAACAACCAACTATT
>KZ652860.1:110991-132962 GCA_001010745.2 Gerris buenoi
TTCTCTTAATACATTTTCCATCTTCAGTCCTCTATTTTGAGACACAGCTGTATACAGGTCGATTTTGAGAATCTTGGGCGTATGTATCTGTCGTAGATTAACTGAGCTTCGATGTAGCGTATCTGGGTTTTTTTGTTGATGAGAAAACTTATGAAATGAAGAAGAATCCATAATTGGCGTATTTTTGATCAATTAACAGAAAAGACTTTAATTGTATGTACCAGTTTTTTTCATTTCTCTACATGATGCCTCAGATATGCTACCTAAACCAAAAATAATAATAGTAATCACATAATAACTAATAATAACAACTAATAATAATAACTAATAATAATAACTAATAATAATAACTAATAATAATAACTAATAATAATAATAGCATGGCACTGGGCAAATTTCCATTCATCATACGATAAGGACGATCATACGATAAATAAAAGGTTTCCTCCAACCCTCCTATTTGTACCCTCCTTTGTATCGTCCGGCGGATTGGGAGTAGTTTAGGACAGGTTTTATACGCATGCGCTAACATTGTACTTTACTGTAATAAAATCATGTCAGGTTGGTTTAGGACTACAATTCGCACCGTATGAAAAATATTCAAGGAAACCTATTTGTTAGGGAACCTTTCTGTTGACACGTGTGACGATTGACATAACTGCGCATGTCATCAAACAGTACTGGGGTATTTTCAGAGGATCGTTTGGACCGTGCAGTAAACGGTTTGCAAACAATACCTGCGCAGGTTCTGTCACAAGTCGGGTCGGAACAGCTTTTATCCATTGCGTCGCCCGCGCCCGGGGACAATCCCTTGGCTGTACCGTTGGAACAAACCTATAAGCCTCGTCCAGACTGCCAAACCGAACAGAGGAAACGAGCCGAGCATTGGTGTCAGCGCATGCCCAGTCTAAAGTGCGCCTGCGCATCTCACTCTGGGCATGCGCAGACCCAATGTTCGGCTCGTTTCTCTGTTGGGTTCGGCAGTCTGGACGAGGCTATAAACTTTTATTATAACCTGCACTCTTGTTGTTGTTATTCAACTATGTGCATTACGGCACAGAAATATTTAAGGCTCTACCGCCCTTTGAGGTTAGGAAAAACAGTAAAATTCAAATAACTCTGGTTCTAAGTAAGATATCAAAAATCTAATCACAGGCTTCATTCCTAATTTTAATTCTGCATAATTTGAGCCCTATTTCAACTTCCTATGATAAATAGTACAGGCGCCATTTCAATACAGCGATAAAACTCGTATCAAAATGGCGCCTGTACTGTTTAGCATAGGAATTTGAAATAGGGCTCGAATTGTGCAGAATTAAAATTAGGAATGAAGCCTGTGATTAGATTTTTGATATCTTGCTTAGAACCAGTATAATTTTAATTTTACTGTTTTTCCTAACCCTAAAGGGTGGTAGAGCCTTAAGTACCAGCTTTTGTACAATTACCTCATTCATTAAATATATATCGACGTGTAAAACGGCCGAAACCTGCAAATATTTTATATTATCTTTGAAAAAGGAAAAGAAATAAGTTAATCTAAGATGTTGTTAAGTATATTTAGAGCGTTGTAATGGATCTCATTAAACTGTTGAAGTGTAATGATAGTGGAGAGTCGTAAGGTAGTTTAATAGTACTCAATTTATCTGAGTCCAGCATCATGTATTATTATGAGGTGTTAAAACCCCTAGTTTTCCCTAATGACCAAGACTCAGCTGAGCGCGTCTCTTAACGCTAATAACTGCTATTACGTTACTTCTAAGTCTAAATTATATGAGAGATTGTCATTCTGTTTTATAGGCTTTCATTAGTTTAAACACATTTAAACTACATTTCATATCCTTTAATTCTATTTAATCTTGATGTAATTTTATCCACTGATATTTTTATATAAAGATTATAGTTATTGAGGTATTCTCCTATCATTCTTCATAATTATTATTTGTTTTATAGATTGGTAGATCTATTTGTTTATTTTAAATAGTGTGGCACATAGCTTCCTCGCATCCTATCACGTACTTTATTGATTGTATGCTTTAACAAACCATTATTGACTACTTTATTTAATTTTCTTCCCCGATTTTTTTTAATATGTTAAAATTATTTTAATTTTATACATGAATTAAAGAGCCTAGACGATTGAAAGAAATCTGGTGCTATCTTCGGTTTACTTTTGATAAACCATTCAAATCATAAAAATTAGATGAGTACTTTTTTAAGGTTTCGTTGTTAAATCCAAAAAAAGAAACCCTTATAGTTTCGTTCCTGTGTCTGTCTGTCTGTCACTCTGTACGATTCCAGTAACTTTTGAATCAAATGAGATAAAAAACATGAAACTTTCTAGTATTAAAAATCGTTTTGATGCGCACACGGAAAAAATTTAACGAACTCAATATTTTCAGCCGTTCAAATCAAAAATAGCGGATAATTCATGTCACTTGAAAAAAAAAAAAAAAAAAAAAAAAAAAAAAAAAATTTGTGTGGGGTATCAAAAGAAAGGTATTTAAGAATAAATTACAAATATATATAAAACTTGTGTAATTTTCCACGCCATTTTGTCAAAAAGCATCAACATTTTGCGTATCCCCCCCCCCTCCCCTTAAAACCCTCCCCTTAAAACCATATTTCTGCTGCTACTAAAAATTTAAAAAAATTCAAATTTATCGGTCTGATGGGCCAAAGAAAAAATAAGATTAGCAATTTGATCTGAAGAGTAGATTACAAATATATATATAACACTTGTGGAAATAGTTTAATTTCCCATGCTATTTTGTCAATAAACATCATTATTTTGCTCCCCNACCTTTGATAAGCTGCAGAGCTTACGAAAGGTAACGTAACGAACGCATAAAACCTTTGATAAGCTGCAGAGCTTACGAAAGGTAACGTAACGAACGCATAAAACCTTTGATAAGCTGCAGAGCTTACGAAAGATAACGTAACGAACGCATAAAACCTTTGATAAGCTGCAGAGCTTACGAAAGATAACGTAACGAATGCATTGATATCATTCTGAATAACGGCATTTTTTTCTCCTAATTTCAAACTTACCACAACAACAATTTGGTAGAAACCCTTTTTACGTGAGACTTCACGCCCAACCAATTTATTTGATATAGGTGTAAATGAATGTATCTTTGTGCGCATGTTGAAAAGAAACAAATGGGCGCAGAAGGGTTGAAACTTTTATGGTACCAACAATGGGCTATTTATGGCCTACCATAAAAATTTCATTAAAATCAGACGTAGTTTTTAAGATATGTTGGTTCCAAAAAATTGAGTGACAGACACACACGGGATCAAAAATGTTCCCTGATTTCTATCTTCGAATTTTTGGAATATGAGACATAAAATATTTTCGTTCTTCAGAACGATCACATAGCTTCCGTTACCTTCGGTAAGCTCGGAAGAAAAATGTATATATATTGTCATTAGACAACACTGTCTTTACAATTATAATGTAAGTTCATAAATTTGTGATTATATGCAGCGGATGCAAAAAAGTGATAATATTTTTTTAAAACTAAAAATAAAGTAAAATATGTAATTATAATTATATTCTATTATTTAAAAACATCATTATACATACCTATTAATTATTGTTATGTTATATTCTTTCTGCTTCCATAAACCTTTGATAAGCTGCAGAGCTTACGAAAGGTAACGTAACGAACGCATAAAACCTTTGATAAGCTGCAGAGCTTACGAAAGGTAACGTAACGAACGCATAAAACCTTTGATAAGCTGCAGAGCTTACGAAAGGTAACGTAACGAACGCATAAAACCTTTGATAAGCTGCAGAGCTTACGAAAGGTAACGTAACGAACGCATAAAACCTTTGATAAGCTGCAGAGCTTACGAAAGGTAACGTAACGAACGCATAAAACCTTTGATAAGCTGCAGAGCTTACGAAAGGTAACGTAACGAACGCATAAAACCTTTGATAAGCTGCAGAGCTTACGAAAGGTAACGTAACGAACGCATAAAACCTTTGATAAGCTGCAGAGCTTACGAAAGGTAACGTAACGAACGCATAAAACCTTTGATAAGCTGCAGAGCTTACGAAAGGTAACGTAACGAACGCATAAAACCTTTGATAAGCTGCAGAGCTTACGAAAGGTAACGTAACGAACGCATAAAACCTTTGATAAGCTGCAGAGCTTACGAAAGGTAACGTAACGAACGCATAAAACCTTTGATAAGCTGCAGAGCTTACGAAAGGTAACGTAACGAACGCATAAAACCTTTGATAAGCTGCAGAGCTTACGAAAGGTAACGTAACGAACGCATAAAACCTTTGATAAGCTGCAGAGCTTACGAAAGATAACGTAACGAATGCATTGATATCATTCTGAATAACGGCATTTTTTTCTCCTAATTTCAAACTTACCACAACAACAATTTGGTTTAGACATCAAGAAAAATATCTTTGGTTTCGTGTCTGTCTGTCGGTCCGTCCGTAAATATTTATTCCGTCCTTCAGCTGTTTTTAACATTTATTATTTTTCACCCACGTTTACCAAATGTAGTGAAATCATAATAATTTTAATCGTTTTGAAGAACTAAATTTTTTTATGTCCCCAAATTCAAACATTCCTAAATTGAAATCCCAAATTCAAACATTCCTAAATTGAAATCCCAAATTCAAACATTCCTAAATTGAAATCCCAAATTCAAACATTCCAAAATTGAAATCCCAAATTCAAACATTCCTAAAGTTATCAGACAAGGTATTTTGGTTTCACCTATCTGTCGTTTAACATTTTTATGTTGAACACCATATATTTTAATAATTACTTGACCGATTTTAATGCCATTTAGATGGTACGTCAATATTAGTCGACAGAAAGTCCAATATAAATTTAAACCTCTTTCTTGTCCCTCTAACCCTCCACTCTTTAACCCTCGGGTGCGCGCGGTCTAATACAGACACGAGGAGGCGCGGACCCCTGATAGGACTTAATCTGTTTAAAATGCCCACACAACATGTAAAATAAATATGAACTTGAAATCATTTTTGAAAAATATTATAAAAACATATTTAAATTGGTTTAATTGTTCTATTTTTTTTAATTAATAAAATAGCGTTGTTTGGTCTCATAGTTTATAAGCACAAAATTAGTCAGTCTCAATTATAATTTTCAGTTTTTTATAATTTTTAATTTTTTCTGTATATTTTTATTATTTTATTTTTAAATTCAGGTACCATATTAATTTATTTTGTATTATATGTATAAATTTCTCTAATATTAGCATAATACTAAAATGTAAGTGAAAGTGGCGCGGGCCCCTGTCAGGACAATATGGGCATATAATTGAAGTATAATCACGTACGATGTCAAAAAGTGACTGATTATCTTGATAAAAGCAAGAAATGTAGCTAGAAAAGAATCTTCCCATCGCACCCACATCTATCTCAATTTCACAGTTATATCTCAAATGTAGGCCTTACAGGACCGCGCGTTCCCGAGGGTTAATCTCTAAACACCTGCATTTTTAAACGTAGGTACACATCTGAAAGTTCCCAGAGATGGTCCCATATCCATCTTAAAATGAATTTAACCCCTCTGAAAATTGAAAAAGGTCCAAACAACCACACTTTCAATTCCCGGTGAGGTCACATTATTTTTATAGAATTGTCTTAATATTCACATCAATTTTTTAAAAATTAATCTTATTATCCTTCTTGAAATGAATCTCATTTTATTGTATCCAAGTGTCAGAGGAAGTTATGTGCCACATTAATGAGCTCTTTATTATTTTACACACATATTTCTCATATTTACATATTACATAATATCAATATTTATTATTGCTTTCGATCTTACCCAGGATAACGAAAGAGTTTTTTTCACCCTTTAATTTCAAAATTTCGAACAGAAATGCAGTTCAGACAACAGAGAACGTACAATATTTAGACTCGTATCTCTCTGTCTGTCCGTCCGTCTGTCTGTCAGCCTGTCAGTCAATGTTTTTACGAACCCATAGTTTGAAAACTACTTGACCGATTTTAATAAAATTTGGATGGTGTATCTATGTTAGCCTAATGATAATGCCCTACTATTTTACAACTTCTTGTACTCATTTGCTTAACTAGATAATTATAATTGATAAATAAAAGTATCAGCCAAAAAAACCAACAGTCGCTAAAATTCAATTAAATTATTTTCATATTTAAAACCATGTGTTGGAAATTTCAAAAAGCTCACTTAAGTGACCGCCAACACATGTTAAGCGTTAGTGACATGAGTAATGATGATTTATGATACAGACAGACATTTTTTTTTATACAGACAGACAAAGATATTTAATTTAGGGAAGTTGACTTCCTTCAATTTAATTAACTGAGATATCAATGCTTATTTTCTTTTTAATTTTTGCTTATCTGTGCACAAATAATGTTTTTTCCCCCTTTAGATTATAAAAATAGTTCGGTCCACATTTTAAATTATTTTTCGCGTGTCCCGGTGAACTATTTCTATTCGTCTTTTTCTTTTATAGAAGTCTATTTTTAAATAAAATAGAAGATGAAAACTATATTTAAAAGTAGGGTGAAGAAAAAAAGGAGAAATATTACTGTACAGAGAGAGAAGTGATAGTTATATTTTTGAAGTAATTAGAAAATTTAAATGGCACTAGAAAACTAAAATTAATTAACTGTTGAATTATACAATGTTGCATTTTAATCTTGATTTCCTTTTACTTAATTATATAATTAAAATAATAAATATAATTAGAGACAAATTTATAGCTTCCGAGATATTGCGATCAAAATAAATTTGTAAACCGATGAAGTGAAAACCATTTATGTTGAATCATATATAATTATGTTTAATACCAGAGAGTACCTCACCGGTGGTGCCGTTAAGGACTCATGAATATATTATATGAATAAATAATAAAATAAATAAATAAAATTAAATACCTATGTGGGATATAAATTATGTATCACGGAGCAAATATAAAAATTTCGTTCGCGTTTTTTTTCTCCTTTTTTCTTTTCCGGGGGGTATAAAACCCAGAGACATAGACCACTAAGGTGGGTCCATTGAGCAAACCCGGGGTAGTGAAGAATTCTCTCCCTGATTCTTCTATAGTCTGAGCAGACTGACAGACTCACAAAAAGTAATGTAAAAAATAAAATATATTGGATAATAATAGGTTTTAAAGCATAAAATCATCAAATTTTACGGAATAGGATGCGAGGATGCTATGTGCCACACTAATTGGCAGAGTATTTTTTTATTGCATTTTAATAAGAACTTTTCTCCTAAAATATCCCAAATGGTCTATTATCAGGAAGAATAATGGACGATATAAATAAATATCACGCAGTTGACCTAATAACTGCTTTATGCTTACCAAGGTCCGAAACCCCGACGTGAGTTCGAATCCCGGAGGGGTCAGACATGTTTCACACTGATGATCTCATCGAGTAGATGAGTAAAGTGGTCGGATAACCCCCGTCCTGTAATGACCCAATGAGCAGTCGAACGGGACTAAAATACCCAAAGGAAAAAAAAAAACGCTTTATGGTAGTCCTAAACTAGGCATCATTTTGTACACATATATCACATATATGTATAGGTAACATTTTACCAACACCAACAATGTACCCTAAAGCCGTGTACAGACTGCCGAACCAAACAGGGGAAAAACAAGCCGAGCATTGGTGTCTGCGCATGCCCAGAGTGAGAAGCGCAGGCGCACTGTAGACTGGGCATGCGCAGAGACCTGTGCTCGCGGCTCGTTTCCTCTGTTCGGTTCGGCAGTCTGGACACGGCTTTAGAGAAGTGTCTACGTGTGCTGGACAAGGTAGCCATAGATGAGACGAGAAAGGGGGTGAAAAGAAGGTTAGGTTAGGTGGAATGGAAGGGGGGGGGGGAGTCAAGGTAGAGGTCTGTGTCGGATATCTGAGCCAACTTTTTTTACACCTAGATTTGTTATAGATCTGTGACGTTCAAAGGTCACAGACCCTCACTATGTCACTAAACATATCCACGTGGAAAACACGTGTCTTGTGTAAATCTAAACCACGTGAAGTTTAATCAGCTGTTTTAACTAACCAGCTTGCTTGCAGTTTAATCTCAACCACAATTATTTCCAACTTCATCTTCAAGTATTTTTTTTTTTGTAAAAATTAATGGAAATTAAGCTTGTTTTTTTTTTATACAAGATATTTTTTAATTTAGAGTCTAAATTTTATGACAGGCTTTTTTAGGTTATTACAATCAATAAATACTAAACAAAATATGATCCCTACCTTCCTGAGTTTTCCGTTTGTAGGTGTGTTGTTCACAAAAACATGAATAACTCAAAAACTGTTAGGGTTATATGGTACTACTTTTGTAATACAACTGTACCAAGTTTCAACTTGTTACAGTTGTACAGTTTATTATATATATTACGTTTTTTTGTGTACGAATGAAGGTATCACGGTAAAAATATCAATAAATCCGTAAATATTAATTTCTTTGGAGCCCAATAAATTTTAAATAAAATGTTTTGTTTGATAAAGAGCAATTTGTTGTTATCTTCGCCGTCTGATCAATGGAAAAAAACGTTCCCCTACACATGATCAATTAATTTATTCTGTTTCATTTGTAATCCTTGGTGAACTTTGTTGGAAATACAACTACTCACTTATTCGCCATGAACTAGACAAGTCCGCCGCAGGGCAGGACGCCTTCCGTTAATCCAAGAAAATGTAATATGTATTATAGAGAGTATACAGAGTCTAATGTCTGATAGACTTTCCACCTGCAAGGGCCTCCACCTCCGAGGCCTAAGGGTCATGTATCGTGCTTAGAATACATATTTATAGAAATAGGATAATGTTAAAATCATAGGTATCATATTCTGCTTATTATTAGGAGTAATTTCACGTAATAATGTAGGTATTTTTTTTTGTAATATGGGGCCTTATTCAGTAAGTCTATAGCAGAGTGTTTGGGGGGCAGGTTTGTTTGATTGGTAAGTAGGGTAGGGGGTTTGGGGGCGGCATCACGAACACTAGAGGGGAGAGTTTCAGGTTGAAAAACTTTTCTTCAATATCAAAATACCTACATATTATTAAAACTATGGTTTGAAACATGATCTCTTCTCTCCTAAATATTTTACAAGCAGGCAACCCGTGCACCATTCACAAATTGAATCGAATATATTTCGTCATTCACTTGCAATGTTTACTAGAATTGTAAAGTATTACAAGTCATGTCTCGAATTATCTCAGACTGATTGTATTTTCTAAGTTTAAACAAGTATTTTTTAATTTTAAAATTGAATATTTACGGTGATTTACGTGAAAGTACATTTTACATTCATTTTCTCCTTTTTTATACATGTAGCGCCACCATAAGAAATAAGTATTGCAATGGTACAACATTAGATTTTAGAAGTTTGATTGATTTACAAGTTGTAAGTTCACCTGACCCCATGATTATATGACAATATGATTGTATGATTATATGGATTGAACATTATGATTGTATGATTATATGGATTAAACATTATGATGGTATGATAATATATGGCTTACCCTTTCCAATTTTCTGGATTTTCAACCATACCTCCATTCATTATTTTATAACATATCATATAGTCAACCTCGACCTTTTTATATTAATTGTATTTTATACTTTGTTTTCTTGCTCTGATGATGCAAATAAATTTAGCAAAACGTTAGTACATATAAACTTTCTCAATGTGTTTTATTTGACATCATCAAGCTAACATGCCCTCTCATTGTACAGGATGATTAAAAAAAAAATTAACCGATTCCATATGATCAAATATATTTTGTAAGTAAACGTATCAATCAGAATGAGGAAGTGCAGTGGCGGCGGTAAGATATTGCCCCCCCCCCCGCAAACGTTGAAGTGGGGGCCCTTCCAGGTGCCTCCAGGGGCCCCCAAATCCCCGGGACCCCGGGCCCCCCCGCGCCGCGAGGCCTGCGGGCCCGTTATCGCCGCCACTGAGGAAGTGGCTGTTTGAGGTTGAAAGATTAGGTTTCTAAGTTTTAGATGGTTGCCACTTGACCGCGCCAGGTGCGTCGATCTCCCAATGATGCTCAGTTGTTTGTTGACTGTCAAAATGGTGACTCCTCAACAGAAGGCGTTCTGTGTTCTTAAGTTTGCAAAAATTAAATCACAGTTTGTGTTTTTTTTTTTTCTCTGGGACTTTGTAAAGGATTAAGTCTTTGTTCCCGCATTACCAACTGACCTGAAAAACTTAAAACATTGAATGACAACAACGATCAATTTAATTGATCCTGATATGCTTCAACGTGTTTGGGAAGAATTCTTATATCGCCTTTAATTCGTCCGTGCTGCAAGGGGAGGCCATATTGAACACTTGTAATATGTCAAATAAAACTTGACTTTGAGTAGAATAATTGAATTTATAAGTTCGATTTTTTTGCTATTTTTTCCTTAATAAATCATTTCATCGTGGAATCGGTTCATTCTTTTTTAATCACCCTGTATTTGCGAACTGTTACGAACCAACTAAATTATTCAGTGACAACACTTTTAGGCATTTAAGTTCTATTAAGTAATTATTTAAAGTGCAAATTTTGTTATTTCGTAAATTAACTGGCTATAGCTATAATGCAAGATAAAACATTTGAATAATATTGCAATGTTTTTTGTTTTTTTTAATTTAAATGCAATTAAATTTATGGATGCCATAAATTATATAATTTAAGAAAAAATAACAACAAAGCCCTGCGACACCTTTAATAAAAGACAATGCAATATACAACCTATAAATATAACCGACCTTCAATTAACTTTATGTCTTAATTAAGATAATATATTACCCATGAGCTTTTATTAGACTTGATAAATTATTATCTATTTATAACTCGACAAAACAATACCTCGGATAAATGTATTTATTGTGAAACAAGGGTGAAGGAGTTGGTAGCGGCGTAGTTAGCATGCTTTCATGACGAATTCGTTGGCAAACATAAAGCACTCGGTTTGTCTAATTACATAACTTGGCGTTCACTTCTGCTTTCATTTTCTATTCTTTAATCCTAATGAAAGAATGGAAGATAGACAAAAGTTGTTAATTTTTTTTAAAAAGTAGATTGTTGCAGTGGAAAAGAAACAGAAAAAGAAAGACTAATTAAAAAGGTAATTTACTGTTTAAATATATTGCATAAAGAAGCAGTATTAACCTGGGAAGTCGAGAAATGTGAACTAACCTGGGAATTAGCAGATTTTTAATTTCACAGTCACGACTCAGTGTTGGCTCTACTTAATCTTGTAAATAAATAAGTACTCTAGTCAGTGCTAAAGTTACGCTGATTTTAAGTACGTACTTGTATAATTATTTGTTAACAGTACTAAAAGTGGAAGTAGATATATTTTATTGTAGTCGACCTGGTTAAGTGTTTCAATACTTTATGATATTTGTTTTTAAGTGGGATTTGTAACTCTATAATTAGTTCACATGAATATACTTTTGATTGGGTAACACTGTATATATTGGCCAGTATAATTTTTAATTTTGTATCACTTAAGATAGTCTAAATGAATTGTAGAATGACCAACAATCTACGCAGCTAGCGTTTATTTTAGAATGGGAAGAAGAGGGAGGCGCCGAAAATATTTCTTGCCTTCTGCGAGGGAAAGCCTGGATCATATCTATGAGCACTGATGTTCTAAAACCTTAGCATCTGATAGCATTGTACGTGAAGATGAGACAGGAGGAGATGAGTTGTAAGTGAAGATGAGACAGGAGCAGATGAGTTGTAGGTGAAGATGAGACAGGAGCAGATGAGTTGTACGTGAAAATGAGACAGGAGATGAGTTGTAAGTGAAGATGAGACAGGAGGAGATGAGTTGTACGTGAAGATGAGACAGGAGGAGATGAGTTGTACGTGAAGATGAAACAGTAACTGATAGGTTGCAGATTCTGTAGGTTATTGTGAGGTTAGTGTGTCTGTATACGACTCGACTCGGCTTAGGAATCTAATGTATGCGACCACACAACTCAGTCTAATGCCCTCTACAAATATTTCAACCTTTCACTATCTCTCCAACTCTCCTATATCTTCTTTCTTTCCTTAATAACTAACACCAAAAACCTTAGTTATACATTTATCAATATATATGTCATCATCGCAAGTACTTATGTTTACCCAATAATAACACATTGTAGACTAAAAATACTTACTAATTATTTCAGCACACCGAAACAATTGAAGTGGTGTAATGTAAATTAACATTGATATGAAATGTATTAAAAATTAGATAAATAGGTGTATAAAGTAAGACACTTATTTAGAATGTTACTCCCCTTACAAAAAAACACAAAAAACGTTAAGTATACATGCTAGCTATACTAAAAGGGTTTCGTCGGTCATAAAAATTCATATTTCCTACTTTTTTTTACCAAAAAATTTATTTAAAAAATGCACATTAGAAGAGCTAAGAGCGCATATTTTGGTTTATAATTTTAGATGGGCACTTACTTTTGGTTATTATTTTAGAAAAGACCTTTTTTGTTATTATGGGTGTAAACACCCAGATGTTACTAAATATGATAAAGATCACTAAAATACGACAGTTGCTCAAAATACGAGTGTTCTTCATAAACTGAGGTGTAAAATACGAGTGTTCTTCATAAACGGAGGTGAAAAATACGAGTGTTCTTCATAAACGGAGGTGTAAAATACGAGTGTTCATCATAAACAGTGGTGTAAAATACGAGTGTTCATAAAAAACAGAGGTGTAAAATACGAGAGTTCTTCATAAACGGAGGTGTAAAATACGAGTGTTCTTCATAAACGGAGGTGAAAAATACGAGTGTTCTTCATAAACGAAGGTGTAAAATACGAGAGTTCATCAAAAACAGAGGTGTAAAATACGAGTGTTCATCAAAAAAAGAGGTGTAAAATACGAGTGTTCATCAAAAACAGAGGTGTAAAATACGAGTGTTCATCAAAAACAGAGGTGTAAAATATGAGTGTTCGTCAAAAAACAGAAGTTTAAAATACGAGTGTTCATAAAAAACAGAGGTGTAAAATACGAGTGTTCATAAAAAACAGAGGTGTAAAATACGAGTGTTCATCCAAAACAGAGGTGTAAAATACGAGTGTCATTCAGTATTTTAAGCACCCCTTCATAAATATGAGTTTTACTAAAATATGATTGTTAATAAATTATGAATGCATGTCACTAAAATAATTAGATAGTTAAATTGAGCAAAAACAAGCTATGTGCACACATAGTGGTACAAACTAATTAGTATGGGATAATCTGTGGGTTACCCTCATATACAGTAATGTTACGATTTCATTAAAATCGTGTTTATGAAATAGTTTTACAAATAAAGCCATAGATAAGAGGTGGGGCACCTGCGGCCCCCGTAAGGTTATTATGCGGCCCCCATAACGCTCTTAAGAAAATATAGAATTTAAAAAAAAAAAAAAAAAAAAAAAAAAAAAAAAAAAAAAAAAAAAAAAAAACACACACACACACACACAAGAGGAGTTAAAAAATGAATTTAGGTATTTTAAATTTTTTTACTTATGAAATAATCTAGATTTGGTACAAAATAACACATTGCCTGACATCTAGCGGGCTAAGCATAAACGAAGCTACTTGTAAACCATCTTTTGAAAATAATATGAATCAGAATGCAAGGGGTAGAAACCTTCTGGGTTCTGTGACTAACAGAAACGGTTACAGGTTTACAGAACTATTGAATTTCTTGATAATTTATTTAAAAAATACTTCTACTACTTTATTTGAAGTGGTACTTAAAAATGTTGTTGTTTATTACAATATATGTGCATACAAAATTAAAGATTAATGTATTGATAAGTTATTTATTTATTTTAAATCTATACAGGGTGGCACAAAAGTATGGAAACCTCTGAATAACTCGTCAGAAATGCATGATTTTGAAAAAAGTTAAATACAAAAGTTTCAGGTTTTAAAAAAATCAACTTATGCGGCCTCCTTTATGATTGTCTAATTTAAATATTGCCTCCAATGGTAAAAAGGTTCCCCACCTCTGCCATAGATCATAATCTAAATTATGAATCTATTTCTAACTCCTTTCTGTTTCTATTGTTTCATATGTAGAGTCTATATCTATATATCTGAGTAAAGAATATAAGTAAATAAATTAATCCTTTGTTTTTGTATACTATGTAGCTTGAACGTAAAGTTTTATTTTTAATAACTTTCTTATTATTTCTGTCTGAAGCAGAAAGAAATAAATCATTTTTTTATATTAAAATATTCCATTTGCTTGTAGCTAAAAAAAAACACCTGTTGGACTCGCTTCTTACTAGTTGAAACTATGTAATCATTTAATCTGATTAGAGCGCCGTGACTGAATTTGGCCGAGTTTCCACCAACTCGATGAATTTAATAATGGAAAAAAGTGCGTTTTCTGGTCTATATTTAGAAATGTGTGGGTGTCTAGTAGAATCACACGCTCATTACGCAGGATATATGTGTGTGTGTTTTATTTATGTTCAAAACGTTTTGGATTCAACTACAGGTTTGAATAATTTAAATGCATTCAGAATCTTTGCTTTTAAAATATTCATTAAATTCGCTGGAATTGTGCCCAGTGTATTTCTAAGGTGAATTTTAACATTTACTTTAGAGAGCTAATAAATTCAGTAACCTGAACTTTACCTTTCTTACTAAACAAGTACAGATAACAACAACAAAAATATACAACAGTCGTGTTAAAATTTCAAATCCCTTTTAAAATCTACGTAACAGTAAGGACGTTATTTTCTTGTTCTTTAAACTGTTCTATCACGTTTTTCAAGTGAATTTCAAATAAGGTTTAAGTATTTGTGGAAACTAACTGTGCTTTAGACGTACAGAGTTACAAGGTAGTTTATAATGTAATGCGATGTGGTCAACATAAATAGTCCTTTTCCATGAAAAACTATGAATACATATTTAAATCAACTGAAAAGAAACTAAATCGGTGTAAAAAAACTCGCAGAAAACTTTCTCATATACAAATATTCAAACTGAATGGAAATTATGGGGTGCAATTATGCATTGGATTATGGGGCTGCACCATTTTTTTTTTTTTTTTTTTTTAAATTTATTTGAATATTGCAACTACATTACCACATGTTATAAGCAATAATGATGACATACGTTTGATTGATTTGTTACACAAGAAGTGAGAAACTGTCCATTGACAGTACTCACGGTATTACACAGACATGAATATTACAATTTATTAAATGATGTTTAATAGGTCACGAGGCCACTGTCTTTTTAGGCGTCGAGGAGGGTTACCAGGTATGAATGGTGATGTTAGGTTGTGGATTAAAGGGTTAGGATGATGGGACTGATGGGAATGGATTATTAGGATGATGGGAATGATGAGGATGATGGGGATGATGTGGCTGCACCAAACGTTCTAATTCCTACCGCATCCAATCATTACAATTAAAGATCCTCAGAACCATAGTAAATGCACCCTACTACGTCTCCAACCAAACCTTACACAATGACCTCAACATCCCATTCGTCCGAGACCTAGCCATTTCCCGCCACAGATCCTTTCACCAGTCAATTGTCAATTTCCTTCCACACAAATCCTCTTATCCGAAACCTGTCATCGAAACCATTCCTGATAACCCTCCCAGGCGCCTGAAGCGGCAATGACCTCGTGACTTATTAACCTAATCACCCAAGCTATGTAAATTAATGAATTATGATTACTTATAGCTGTCAATTGTTAAGCCACTACTATAATCTGATTATTATTGCTTATAACAATAAATGGTAGTTGCAATAGTCAATAATTTTTTTTTTTTTAATAACTCATATAATTGATTTATTTGCCATCTTAAGTAAAACAAACTAAACAAATAATAATGGGAGAAAGACAGTTTTGCCCAACAAAAATTATGTACTTATATTAATTATAGAGTTAAAAATCTCTCTTAAAAACAAAAAGCAGAAGTTCGTAAACATTTAACCAGGCTACTGGAGGTTTTGTCATGGTTAGTTTCATTCATAGTTCGTTCAGCAGTCAATTCTATATTCAGTTCAAAAAATGTAATAACTTTGATCATACTTAGAATTTTTTGATTAAACATAGCCTTCATTCCTTCAACATATGTCACATGTTAGCGCACACCACTGTGTGAAAATAAATAGATGGATGGATAAATGGAAGCCAGTTTTACGCCTATAAAGTCAGACGTGTGCCACGGCAAGAGAGACAGGAAAAAAGTAATGGCCGGTATATTGGTCTCTATAGTGTAAAAAAAGTACCCTTAGTCCAGGGTAATAAGACTTCCTCTGCGGAATGAGAGAAAGCAAGCTGAATTTTTGCATAGACCTTCGCTTTGGTGGTCTAATGAAGCACCAAAAAGTCTCATATGCTCACCGTTGTGCGTCTCGAGATATCGAAGGGCAAAGGTCAGGAAAATCAGTTTTTTGCGAAAATCTCGCTTCCGGTTAGTCTGAGGTCTTAAGAAGTTATATCAAAACTTGTGTAAAACAGTATTCCCAACAAGTTTGGATATAAACATTTTTTTCGTACGATCAACCGTTTTCGAGATATAGCGTGAAGAAGCGGGAGCGCGCATGTTTACTTCCCCATAGAAAAAGAAAGTATTGAGATGGTTCAAAAATTCGATTCTTAAGACCTCAGACTAACCGGAATCGAGATTTTCGCAAAAAACTGATTTTCCTGACCTTTGCCCTTCGATATCTCGAGACGCACAAGGGTGAGCATATGAGACTTTTTGGTGCTTCATTAGAACATCAAAGCGAAGGTCTATGCAAAAATTCTGCTTGCTTTCTCTCATTCCGCAGATTGGGGTTTTATTTACCTTATTTCCCTGGATTGCCTACAATTTTACAATTTTTATCACTGTACAGACAAAAATGTACTTTTATATAAATAATAATTAATGAATGAAGAAATGATTTAACATTGTCTAATTATTGTTGCAGATGAGCAGGAGAGAGTTCAGAAGAAAACATTTGTTAACTGGATTAACTCCTACCTGTGCAAGGTTGGTTTTCAATATTGCCATTTTTTGTCTAATTTCTATTTTATAGTTACAATACATCGAATTTACTTCTAATCGGTTGCATACAATCGAGAAATAATGGCCAATTGTTCCATTATTCGCTTTGGCCGATTTCCATGTTGGAATAACGCATGTAAACAATACTAGTATCAAACGAATGGTTTATTTCTTTATTTTATCTACTATTGATACGAAATATAAACAATGTATCTCTGTTTAGATGAGTAGAAAGTGATTCTTTACGTACTTGTATTCATTACGCATGCGCGTCCCATAAATGTGAAGAATTCCTCTTCTTTACCGCCCTAGGGTGGTATAAAAGAGGATACCACCCACAGTGGTATAAGCCTTTTTTTAAGACGCCAAGGCACAAATATGAGAAAATCTGTTTCCTTATAACATGAATTAGCCGTTATTCTACGGTATTTTGCAACCAGTCTGAACTTCGAAGACCCTAAAGCCTATAGCTGCTACCAAATCCGAAATCATGTCAAAACTTATTGTCAATAGGTTTGTTCCAACAGCCAATTCGAGAACGGTTCTAGAACCAATTCAGGATTTTTTAATGCGCGTGCGTCTATGAGGACTGGTTCAGAACTGATTCAAAAAGAGGAGCCTGTTGGAACGATTTTAGAACTGTTTCAGAACTGCAACCTTTAAGTTACCTCCCTATCTCTTGTTTTCATCTTCATATCATAATCATATCTCTCTCTCATTTATTTATGTTTCACTAAAAAATGGATTACTTTTGAACATATTATTCTTATTCTATTGTAAACGTAGCAAAGTTTTATAAGAATGCACATCTGAAGAAGCCCTAACCACACGGAGGGCAAAATATAGCGATTCAGAAGATAAAATGTGAATTTTATCTTGGCTTATTAGAAATAGACCCTAATATAAGAAAAGGTCAACCCCACATTAAGAAATATTTACGAATAAAGGGTTCAAAACTACAAAATAGAAAAATAAAAGAACAATTTTTTTTGATAAAGTCAATAAATTCGCATAATATATTGTAAAAACAATATTGCCTCTAACCACTTCAACTAAGCACTTTTGAATAAATATTCGAAGGTTACTTCCTTATTTACTTCTAACTTTTTCATCACAATCTTATTAAGTTAATTTGAAAGGCAGCCACAAATATTGTTCCTGAAGAATAATTTTATTTTTTGGGTCAAGACGTCTCCTTTAGCGGCATCCTAATGGTTCTATTGTGAACAGGCGTCTAAGCGAATCAAGGCTATTTAATATCTGAAGTGAACAGCTGTTTCCAAGGAGATCATATAGTGAACTGATCACAGTATCTGAATCTTTCAGGTTTTTTTTCTTCGGCTATTAGTAAGGTTTGTTAGAGAGGCAAGGAATAGCGTTATCACTGTTGTTATCAGGACCTGGTATATGTTTCTCCTGAGCTGCAGCCCCTTAAGATGTTTATCAGCTGTTCCGGCTCGCTAACCATAATATCAGTTCGATGATAGTCAAGCTAATTCCCTTTCACATATTCCTTATTCTTGTTTATCAATTCAGCCTATGTTATATCTATATTAAAAAAAAACTCAATTTGAATATTACTGCCTCTATATTATTATTTAAATTTAAATATAGACCGCTAATTGGTTTAGCCCCCAAGCTACAGCTGTTTTAAATATAAAAAATCAGTTCTGTGAAAAAGATTTTTTTTAACATTGAAATACTTGAGAAACACGCAAAAATCTAAAAAAGAAACAATTTGTAAATCTATATTTATAAAAAAAGAATATTTCTTTAGTTTTGCAACAAAATTGTTGCCTACAGCAAATACGTACAACCCTGATTACATGAACTGACCCAAAAATATAACTTATCATTTTACAAACCCTTAGAAATTATAACTTCCTCAAGGAACGAATATGCGGCTAATCGATATCCAATTAAAGTAAGGTATTTTAAAGGAAAGAACCATAAAGTGTAATTACTGAAAGAATTTGTCCTCCATAACTCGAACTGACCTTTCTCATATACAAGTCCGAGTTCATAATTACTTGGTCTAGTGTTTTCCATTTGGTAGAACCTTTATGATTTTATGACTAAATTTAAATATTATTGAACATTTTATCAAAATTTACCATATCAATCATTTCTCCCCGACGGAAAATTAAATCTGTCCTCTTATACAGCCTGCGTTTATAGTCATTTTATTTTTTTAATTATTCTTCGATTAATCCCTTAATTTTCTATTATATTCTTTTTCTTATTGGGCCCTAAGCATGATTATTAAAAGAACTTTTCTATTTTTTTAAAAAAACAAAATAATCTGTGCAAATTTTCACCCGTTCCTGGACATCATCAGGCTTTTATCCGAGTAGTAATAGTTAATTTCAAACTTGCACCATTATTCAAACTCGCGTATCAGGGTCAGACTGGGAAATAAATTTCGGCCTGGGAGTTTCAGACCAGCCCTCAAGCCTTGAGTTGGTCAAGGAACCGGTCCATTTTAGACCTTAACCAGAACGGTCAACCAGGAAATCTCCCGAACTCCCTTATAGCCAGTCCGTCCCTGAATATTGAACTTGCTCTTATACTATTGAACATTTGTGCTCTTATATTTTCAATATAGCTACTAAGAAAAACATTAAGTTTAAGTTTTCATTAAATTTTTTTGGGAAAAAACTTTAATGTTTTTAATCTACCTAAAAGAGCTTTAAAATTATATATATAGCATACCTACCATATAAGCACAAACATTTCCAATGTTTGTCCAAAAAACAACTCCCTCATTTCGGCGTTATATTTGTTTACGCAATGCCGGCAAAAATGACAATTTTGTAATAATAGTTACATATTGGCTTTTTACTCTTCCACGCCTTTAAATTGATGTACGCTATGTCACGCTAACTAAAATAGTATATTATGTTACTAGGCTGTGACGTGAGTTTTTTCTTTACCGCGGCAATTACATTTACTGTCGAGCGAAGCGAGACAGGAAATATTGCCAAGGTAAAAAAACACTTCACAGTCGTGTAGCATATGCTATTTTTTCCGAGGTAGCAGACAATGGAAAAACATTAAATATTAATATTAATCAGTAATCAATATAATAATAACAAATATTAGTTCAAACTTAAGATTTAAAAAAAAGAAACCTTAAAAGGAGGTTACATTATAAGAAAAGATAAATAAAACGCACTGCCATCTAGCGGAATTCAATCGTCTTTTCACTAAGAAAGTAGCGCTAATGCGGAAGTTTTGATAACTGCTTGGAGTAAAGAAAAGATTTTTTAAGTCCACGTAATGAAAAAATTGATTTTAGCTTTGTTTTTTCGGCTCTAAAGTTACTATTTCACAGCCTACCACGGAAAAACTTTATTTTTATTCATTCTCCATATTGGCCACCATCTTGAAAATATTGCGTGCAACATTTCCAAAAACTAATAAATTATCGTGAGCCAAAATCACGAACATACAAACACACACTTTTAAGATCCCAAAATCCCAAGTCTCTGAAATGAAAACTCACTACGCTTGATCAATAAGTACTCGTACATTTGGATATATGTACCTACATAATGTATTATATATATTTTAAATTCATATATTCAAATATTAAACTAGATTGTAGGAAATAAACCATTGAATTCATTATTTTTCTTTTGTCATGTTTTAAACCTTACCAAGAAGAAGAAAGAAGTTTAACATTTCGGTAACAAAAATATTGTTGTTGATTAGATTGCGTGCTTTCTGTAAAAGTACTTTAAATGTAAAATTTGCAACAAAAAAAAAAAAAAGGAAAAGAAAAAAAAGTTGAACGATTTAAATTTCAAATATTATTTTTACATTGTACCTACTTTAAATTGACCGTAAACACTGTATAGTTGCGTGAGGTAATTTATTTATTATACCATTTACCATTTTGCTTGTTTAAAATTATTCCAGATTTTTTTATTTTTCAAATCTTTTGTTTAAAATATATCCAAAAATTACCCAAATTTGAACATACGTAAAAAAACTATAGTGTTATAGTTATTTTTGCGTGTGTTTAAAGTAGAAATATTTTATAGGTGCAGCTTATATAGGGTATTATTACATGATTAGTGTGTAGTTTTTTTCATTGCCTAAGGCAGTATTCGAGAAGAATAGAGATTTCGCAGACAAATTGGTCTTCGCTATTGCGAGCAAAATAATATAATATTATGAACTGGTAATTATAATGACCAAACTTACTTACTAAGCTTATTTACCTCATATCGCGGGTTTTAATGAGAATACGCTTAAACAACCCATAATTATTTATTTATTTATTCCCTCCTTTTTACAATCTTTTATTTAACTTGCACTGTTTGCATGTATGTATGTTCGGGTCAAATTTTGCAACTGAATTTTAAAGCAGTTATCCTCAACCGATTGAATTGAAATTTTGCATACACGTTTAATTTGGACGACAGTGCATGATTAGCTAAGTGAAGTCATTCTAAATCCAATATGGCGGGCAGTTCAAGATGGCAAACTAGTTATTTTGTAAGTACGCCAATGATATGGGTATCAAATGAAAGGGTTTGCTGAGAAGAATACGAGTAAAAGCTTGTTTTTTTTTTGAATATTTCTTTTTATAATCAACTTATTTAAAAATAAGTCAACGTAGTTTAGATTCTGCTTACGAACTTACCGAAATCAACAGAAGCTTAATGATCGTTCTGAAGAACAATCATTTTTTTATGTATTCAATTTCAAAATTTCCTTGACAGAAATCCGTTTCAGACTTCAGTGAGCATTTTTTGTTCTTTTTATGTCTGTCCGTTGGTTTGTCCATCGCTCAATTTTTGTGAAGAAACTTATCTTTTATATAATCGAGTAGTGTCCCAACAACGACAACGACAACAACGACTTACCTCTAAATGATTTATAACGTTAAAAATTGATGTGCCATAAGCTGGGATCGAACCCGGGG
>KZ652861.1:26117-69284 GCA_001010745.2 Gerris buenoi
CAAATTTCAATGCCGTATGACCATATGGGCTTAATTATAGTGTTATAAATGAGTAATTTGTTATGAATGTTGAGTTTCGATGTATGGTGTAGGAGTCTGTATAAAAGTTTGTAACGTCTGTTGCAGTCTTGTCGTTTGAGTTTTGTGTGGTGTGCCCATGTTAGACGCCGATCCAGGTGTAACCCGAGGTAGCGGACAGTGCTAGAGTGAGGAATAGGAGTATGGTTTAGGAATACAGGTTCACAGTTGCCGTGTCTTAGACTGAATGTTACATGGATACTTTTATTCTCGTTAATTTTAATCCTCCATTTGTTTAGCCATGTTTCTAGGAGTGAGAGATGTTGTTGTACATGGTCGGAAGCAGTTCTGGATGATTTGTGAGACGCTAAAATACATTTATCATCGGCAAAGGATGCGAGGGTGGTGTCAGGATGTTCAGGAATATCAGAAGTGTATATGGAATATAGGATTGGGCCAAGGATGCTTCCTTGGGGTACACCTGCTTTAATAGAATAAATTGAGGAAGTGGAATGATTATAGGAAACATGAAAAGCACGTTCCTCGAGAAAGGACTTCAGGATAAGGTAATAGGTAAAGGGAAGGAAGCCCTTGAGTTTCCAAAGTAAGCCGGCGTGCCAAACTCTGTCAAAAGCCTGGGCTTCATCCAGGAAGACAGCCGAACAGTACTTTTTCTGCTCAAGGGAGGAGGAAATTATGTCAACTAATAATTATGTAAATTGAATCTAAATCTGCTATCAAAAACATACACTCCATGTTAACTTTTTGAAGTTAGGTGGCCTGGGGGGAAAATGGGTGATTGCCCCTACTGAGCGATTGCATGAAAACAAACTTCCCTTTACATGGAACGGATCCCCTAAGTTTTATTAATTTATCTCTAACATCTCTAACAGTTTAGATTTTACAACGTGTTATCGAAATGGTTATTTTACTATCTTTGCCCTCCTACAGGGAGCAAAATATTGGAAATAGAAGATAAATTTTCGAGTAAAAGTTATTTTTCACTGTAGAATCCATATATGCTATCAAAAATATACACTCCAATTTAAACGACATGCATCTTGAAGGGTAAATTTGTTGTTCCTTGTCATCTACACCTTGATATTCCACAAAAATGTACAACAAATTTTTAGCAAGAGTACTCATAACTATGGTACTACAGTCTATGTGTATAAGATAAGAGTTGGCACAATCGAAGGCGGGAAACAACAAACGTGGAGGTAGTTGCCAAAAAAAAAAGTTTTACAACGGACCTCCTGCTAAGATAAAGACAGATAACCAGAAAAAAGACCATAAGGAGAAAAATGTTCTGTTCAGCCAACAACAGAGAGTACTTAAGGCTCTACACTACAGTCCTTTGAGGTTAGGAAAAACAGTAAAATTAATATTATTTTGGTTCTGAGCAAGATATCAAAGCTTCATTCCCACTTTTAATTCTGCACAATTTGAGCCCCGTTTCAACTTTCTATATGATATAAATAGTACAGGCGTGATTTCCATACAATGATGAAACTCGTATTGAAATAGTTGTGGTATTTATTGTAGTAGGGAGTTTAAATAAGGCTCAAATTGTGCAGAATTAATATTAGGAAGCCAGTACTTAGATTTTTGATATCTTGCTTAGAACCAATCAAATTTTACTTTTAATGATTTTTCTAACCTCAAAGAGTGGTAAAGCCTTAAAGCACCTCATTATTTAGACAAATGTGAGTCTAGAAATATATCTTTGGGAATGTAGAAAAAAAATATATTATTTGTGTATATATTGAAAAATATAAAAAAGTATATATTGCAGTAAGGTAGCATAAAAAAGTTCATATTAATTATTTGCAATTTTTTTGTGTGTGTATATCTATTTTACTTTCATTTGTCAATAATCAAGTCAATCCATACCTTACAAAAGGTGATGTAAATCTACTAATTTATGCATTGCAGTATTTTTTTTTTTTTTTTTTTTTTTTTCTTCTGGAAGAGGTTGAAGATCTATACTAGAGAACATTCCTTTTACTTTTCTTTATGTATTTAGTTTCATTCCATGCTCTTAAGACGTGCCATGTAAATAAATTTTCCACTGGACCCATAATTTGTCACCAATTGGCATCATAAATTGCAAACAATTGGGTCCATATCACTCATGTATACTTAGGGATTTATTTTGTCAACTTGTTTATTTACACTTATTATGTCTGTTCTGTTCAAAATTAAGGGAAAACCTTGATGTAGATTACCCAGAAGCAGTATAAGGGTTACTTCTCCTCGTCATTTTATAAAGTAAGACATATAATATTATATTAGTAGGCACATCAACAAATCCACATAGGACATCAAAGCTGGAATATCATTTTTTTTTTTTTTTTTTTTTTTTTTTTTACTGCCCTGATGAGTTTTCATATTTTCCTACAACCTGTATTGTTTAATCCTTATGTAGAAAAATAAAAATAATAACGATAACCATTTTATTTTATTTTTTTTAAATCTTCCTGGATCTTTCTGGAAATCTTCTGGGATTGTAAAAATGTGGCAAAGTTTTATTTTTTTAGTTGACATTTTCCAAGAATTAAAAGTATGCTTATTAGGGATGGGAGTGGGAGGAGCGGTTCCATGAGTAAAACGAGTTACGTTTAGTTTCAAACCAATAACTAGTTATTTTTGGAACGTTTCAGTTTATGTTCCAAAGAAACAGTTTCTCTTATACTTCACACGTTCCTGAATCTAGTCCAGGTTTGTTCCATAAAGTTCCATTTCTTTATTAATTAGTTCCACTCTTCACCGACGATGAAAAGTAGAAATAAAATACAAATATTCATAATAATATTAATATATTTTTATTTATCTTTATAGCTTATATTTTGTATTAAAGATTTCGGAATACTACGACTAATGATGACTAGCAAAAAGTGGAAGTGGTAAACAAAGCTAAAAAAAAAAAAAAAAGCAGTGAAAAGGCCTCTATCTAAAAGAGAACGCTTCGCTTACTGGAGTGATTCCGAGACTCGAGCTATCATCCCCACTCCTATAACACGAGCACAACCATAACATCATTACTTCTTCGTTCCAGCTTGGTGGAACTGGAACTAGTTTTGCAACTCGTTTTCGTTCCACGCGAAANAAAAAAAAAAAAAGTGAAGGACGAAGGCGAAAAGTGGAAGTTGAGAATGGAAAACGGAACTAAAAGAAAAAAAAGCAGTGAAAAGGCCTCTATCTAAGAGGTAACGCTTCGCTTACTGGAGTGATCCTGAGAATTGAGCTCTAGTACCCACTCCATTACTCTACTACACAAGACATTCACAACGATAACTTCATTTATTTTTTGTTCCCGTTTGGCTGGATCTGAAACTTGTTTTGCTTGGAAAGTTTTCGTTCCGAAATTAATCTTTTACGTTCCCTCCAAGTTAGTTACAGTTTTGTTATGGTTTTCCGTTCCCCTTCCTAGTTAGTTACGTTACATATTATTTTTGCTTGGAACTTAGAACAAAAAATATTGTTTTCGTTCAGAGCAAAACAGGTTTTTACGTTCCCTTCAAGTTAGTTGTTTAGTTTTGTTGATGTTTTCTCGTTCCTCTTTCCTCTTTAATCAGTTACGTTTTGTATAATTTGGTTCCATAATCACTTAAAAGATACAATTTTTTAAATAATGGTAAAACAAATTTGTATCTAATTCCAGCAATAAAAAGTTATTAAATAAATAACAATAGACAGTGAAATAAAATAAACACTTCAAAGTTGTTTCAAAAATAACGTAGTTCCATGAAATCTTGGAACGATTGACACCATTCCAACACATAAACTAGTTATTTTTATAGTTCTATTCTGTTCCGTCCATCCCTAATGCTTATCTTGAAAATGCAATTGTTGCTTTTCAATTTCCGTATTATGCAATTTAAAATCTTTTCTATGTAGTACCTCTGTACTATAATACTTCTGTGTTAATGATGCATATGAGTTTGAAGGCAACTGATTTTTTTTAGGAGCATAAATGCACTCAAATTCCCAAAAGTTATCCCGTTTTGGACCAAGTTATTTATGGCCTCTCTACATATATAGTAAGTGATTATTAAATAGGATTTAGGATTCCTGCTGCTTACAGTGATTGTTAGATGGAGTAGGGGGGGGGGGATAAAAACAAAATCACTCAGTGGTTGAGATCATTGAATTATTATTTATTTATTTTTTCACTAATTATTTACAATATTTTTTACTCACTAAAAATATAATTTATATATTATAGGGGGGTTCACTAGCAAATACAATTAACCCTTAAAAAGCCCAATTTTTTGAGGCAACACTTAGATTTTAACTTTGATTTTCGATAAAACACCATACCCTGACCCTGACAGAAACATCACTTTTGAAATTGTAGTAAATCATAATTTAAATATCAACTGTGTAGTTGTAGTCATAAAGTTACAGATTCACATGACAGCTTTATAACAAACTTTTGATATAATATACAACTTTATATTAGAGGTTTCAGAGTTAGCCCTCAGGAGAGAAACACTTTAATGACAAAAAGTACATAAGTGGAGCTGTCCTTCATAATAGGATTGCTATAAACACAGCATACTAATCAATCAAAAGACAATAGTTAAATAAATAAAATACAGAACAGTTAAAGAAAGAATTGCAGTAGTTAAAAACAGATATTTAAAAAGTTAATAAATAACTATGGTTATTTATAATACCTAGGAAATCTAAAATTATATTTTCAGCTATGAGTATCAAGAAATTTCGATTAGTGCCGATTTTGTCAAAAAGTAGTTTGGTTTTCCAACCAAAGTCCTAGAGAAAGAACTTGAAAATTTCTGTCTCTGTGGGATTCTCTAAACTTTTTCTTATAATATTCTATACATTTCTCATATATGTTTATTTTCTCCTGATGAACTAATACAGCTTGATCCGGATAGTTACTTTCATACCTTGCCACTTTCATTTTGTTCATTCAAAAGTCAACACATCCAAATCATTATGTTGTCTCAGTTTCTTCTATTACAACTCCTAAAAATAAATTATATTATTATAAAAATGTTAATATTTATTTGCAATATAGCATAATTATTATTTCCATATCTGATGGGGAGAGCCATATTCAGTGTTAATTCAGCATGAGTAGGTAGTTGATACAATCATTTTACGCTTATTATTCTACTAGGATCATGCTAATGAGATTGAGGAGATTTTCATGGATTTAGATCTTTTGGAAAGCTCATTTAAACTTGTCCAGCAGAGTCTGGGTTCCAATCCTTATTCATATAAGGAAAACTGCCCATTTGGCATTCGTCCGGGATAGCTAGACACATGAGTAGCTCTAACATAACAAATATAGCTTGGTCAGCCTGGAATATCCCAAACACTGCGGCTGATAGGAATCAATGAGCTGACCTCAAATAGTAGTTGAAAACAACGGCCAGGTTGGCTCAAGTTAACATCCCTTAGGCTTTTAAGCCACAGATCATGGTCATTAATAATAATAATCATTAATATCAGAGTATATTTACCTTTAACAAAATTTAAGGAGTTAGACAATCAAATTATAGTTCTGATTAGCTTCTCTAAACAGCTCAAATGTCAAATTTTGTTATAGATTTGATCTTCCAAATTTACTGTAATGTATGAACAATTTTTGCATCCACAAGCATATTTTTATTCATTGAATTCCTGAAATCTAATTAATTAAACAAGATTATAGAAACAATTAAAAGATAAATTACACATTACATACAATAAAAAGGCTTTTAGAATAAATATTACTTAATGTATAAGCAATAATCTGGGTTGTATTCCCAGGAATGATCATTTTTATGTGAGTAATCTGAGTGTCTGAAAGGTTTAACACTCTTCCTCTTTGAACTACACTACAAATACTTACAATAATCTTGGCTGCACTCCCAAAAAGGTGAAACATTACAGTACCCTGTAATGATCACATCCAAAGATAAGTGTAAAGAGACTGATATTAGTGAGAGGTAAAACCCTCTTTTAGTCTAAACTCCAGTTTATGCGCTACCTTATAAGTATATTTATTTCTGAAAAAGTCTGTTTCTTGACTCCTCGATTATAGGTTTTATCTTACTGATATCAGAGCAGAATTTCTAAACATTTTTTAATTCTTCTTCATCTACTACAGCATACTGCACACTATTGATGACATCTATAAATGTGTTGGGACTATTATGTTTAGTCAGAAAGGTTTAACACTTCTTCACAAAGATATTAAGCCCTAAAACTAATTATCACATTAATAGTCGATCCTTTCCCTGTCTTATCTAAGTTTTTCTTATATTTTACAACGCCAGACTTTTAAACAGAATATTTATTACTTTAACTAACGAGTGTTAAGATTTAACATAAATTATTTCTCATTATTACTACAATTCTTTGTATAGATTTTTTTTTTTTTTTTTTTTTTTTTTTTTTTTAATCAATTCTTACCTTTAATAATGATGTATTCTTACAATAAACCTCTTGTTTTTCAACCTTTTTTATCCTTCACTCCGCTAAAATTTTGATGTTATTCTCGTTAACTGTACTTTGCATATTAACTTGAAGATATTACAGTTACTTCTAGTGGATCTGAAGTCCTGTTACACATCAACTTATCAAATGTATTATTATAATATATGAAACATACTACTCTTGAGTATATCTTACTCTTGTGGCTTCCATGGTCAGTATTGAGGTTCCCCGTGAGCCAGTTCTATCACACTCTAGAAGCAAGATATCCGGATTTGATTCCTGACTCCAGCAAAGGGCCCAAAGCTCAATGTTTACCCAGCATCGTGATATTAATGAATAGCTACTTAGATGAAGAGGCGACCTTCTAGTTCCGAATGCTAATTGTACAGCTGGTAATGTGACTTGCTAACCCCGTGTCATCTTTTTTTTATGGTCCCGAAACAGTGTCTCCATCCAAAATGTTGGAAAATTGAATTTTTGTAGTTATTTTTTTCAGAAATATAAGAATTTACTACGCCAGATATTGTGATAAGTTTTTAAACAAGCAGTGGCGGCACGTGACCTGTTTAACAGGGCGGGCTAACATACTTTACATTATTTTTGGTTTCACATTCTGATTTTTTTTTCTATGCTATTAAATTCTTTATATAAAATACCAATTTCAAGGTTATGCTCTCCCTTTAAATAGGAATTAAATAAATTAATATTTACAGACTTTCGTATTTTCGAAACATGTTTTCTTTTTTAAATGGACATTTGTAATATGTCTATTGATTAACCCATTGAATGCGTAATCCAATTCATGATCCTACCTTAGTGACTGTATAAAATCTAAACGATTTTAAAAGTTAATTTAAAAAAATAAAAAAAAATAAAAAAGTTTGGATCCACTGTGGATATAAACGTCAGCGGGCCTGACGGAGCCTTGCAAGATGGTTCTACTCGAGGCATGGAGACTAGAGCTACTGAGGGCTAAAAGGGAGGGCTTGGATCCATCCACCAGGCGCGTTAGCACATCATGGATTTTACTTTATGAACACAAAAACTATAAATCTCTTTACTTCTGTAGACAAATAAATAGTTTTTCTTTTCTTTAAATAAGTTGATAGGGCTCAGCCCCACCTGCCCTTAATGACGCACACCACTGAAATGGAGGTCTGTTTCAGCTCAACTAGGAGGCATTTTGTCTGTCTGTTAGTAAATTTGTATGTTATGTAGTCCTGTCCAAACAAGTTGTTCAATTTTCTTGAAATATGACATGGATGCACGGTCTGTGTGCACAGAACTACTAATTAAGTCTTGTATATAAGTATATTTGGTTTATACAAACTGAAGTATACCAATAATATGTAGATACAAACACCAAATAAAAAGTCTGTCACTTTTCTGGGAAAAGAATCTAGTTTCCAAGATAACAGCCCATAAAATTGAAGAAGGGGGACTATTAGAATAAAAATTTTATTAAAATAAATATACACTAATACATAAAAATAACTAAATAAATCAAATAATACACACAAAACTCATAAAACACGTATGATCGTTTTTACTATTTGTTTATTATGTTTCATTATCAATACAAAGTTTAAGGATATTTTAAATATTTATTAATATGAGTATAGACCTTGTACACAAACCATTATATTCAACATAATAATAATAAAAAAATATTTCCAACAAGCATATTTATATATTTAGCAGAAAAGTATCTAATAAATTAAAAAATACATCTATTACGCTAAAAAAAAAAATCATATTTGAGTTTTAAATTTAAAAACTTAAATTATAATCTTTCCTTTTATTAATTATTATAATTTTATTTCATTAAAATTATACTATCAATAATGTTATACTATTTAATTTCTTCCTTATTTTATAAATGTAGGTTGTGGCTGAAAACACTCCCACACATTGAATATTCATAGACAAAAATGGATCAAGTTTGAAACAGAAAATTCTTTATTAATGGAATGTACATGCAGTATTACAGTTTAAAATTTAACAGTTTTTGATAAGTAAAGTCACTTAAATTGTGGCAGCTATTACCAATGTATTGACAAAGGAGTTCTTTGGTGTTTTGCATCACTCTCAGGTCAATTAGTGATTGTAGTAGAAACAGGAGGACCAACTACTTGTTGGAATCCTAGAAATTAGACTACTTTTTTTAATTTTTTTTATTTTACTAACCATATATGGAGTTCATCCACTTTACATACCAATCGAAAGGAATATGGTGTCCTTTCGTGTATGTAATGTAAATCAAAGTGCCAAGGTATGGGATTGAACTAGCGACCTCAACCTAGATTTATAGAAAGAAGAGTGGAAGTGACCAAAGAATTTAGAACCACAGCTACTAACCCCAAGTACATAAGACTTGACTTTTGGTATGTCAATCAAAAGAAATTAGCAATAGTAAATTTATCATGGCCTTTTAGGTTCACTATACTCTGGACCTACTCTCGAATTCATCAAAGGTGGCCTCAGGTCAGGTTTGGCCTCTAACATTACATAGACAGTCTATTCATATAATTGTAAATCTAGTTCTTCCATTGCCCATTCTTTCCATGCATTGATGGCCTTATTATGGCGGAAAGCTGTTAAAATAAATAAATAAGTTCAATGGGCAGACAGTTTCTTTTAATCAATGAAGATGTTTATTTACTTCCCCCGCTATTTGACAGGAAATAACCCAGAGAGTGATGCAAAACTTAAAGCGACCCCGCACACAATCAATAGTATTGTCAATAATATTATTGAAAATACTATTGTCAATATGCAATTTAGTAACAAATTTTCATCAATACTGTTTTTTTTATATCAATAGTATTGACAATACTTGTGTGTATTGACAATACTATTGACCGTGTGTGGGCCGCTTAAGAGAACACCTTTGTCAATATATCACCAATAATCCATCATTGAAGTGACATTTTTTGCAAATACCAACAATTTTAAACAGTAACATAAGGTACATTTTATAAATAAAATATAAAATTTTTTGTGTCTAATATAATTTAATTATTTTTACTATAACCTTTAAAACGTGGAATCAATATTGTAATAATATAAATTATCAATTTAAATACTCATGCAAAAAATTTAATAATCAAAACAAAAAAAATCACCATGAACCACCTTTTAAAAACTATTAGCATCTTTAAGAGTCTATTATATATTTAATACACAAGTTAAATTCTCTAAGTAGAAGAAGATTTGCAATATAATTATCAATAAGCTGGAAGAAAGATAAATAAAAAATACACTCATATCTGCAATTTTAATTTCTTCGGGGATTTCTTAATCTGAAATATGTGGATGTCAACTGAGAATTAAATAGAATTTGATGATAGCAAAGATTAGTCAAAAGTAAAAATCAAAATAGTGGGTTTACTGACGTATGTAAAAAATTATTTCCTTTTCAAGGAATAATAAAAGAATGATGGTAGGTACAAAAATCAGTGGTTTTATATTCATCTACATAGAGTAAAAATTATCTAATTTTAAGTGGTATATCATCAAAATCTCACATATTAATCTTATTTACCTTGTTACCTGTTAGTCTTTTGAAAAGATATTTTGATAAATAATGTCAACCTTTGTCAAAAATAGAATTTTAGGATAACGAGGATTCTAAAACCTATTCCCAAAATTCTAAAATAATTATCATAATTATAAATAATTTATATAATTATTCAATAATTTCTTCTTCTTCGCTATCTTAAAATTCTATTTCAATTAGAGTCATTAGTTAATTGTCAAAGATTTAAAACCCTTAAAATGATATAATACTTACTCAATGTACATATCTATATAATATACAGTAGAACCCCGAAAATCCGAACTAATTGGGACCAGGGTCAGTTCGGATTTCTGAATTGTTCGGATTATCGGGGGGTCTGGTTTTATTGTCGATTAAAATAATTAAATTGTTACTGGAATAGTTTATAGGTATGTTCTAACGTTCCAGCACGAGAAATACCCAGTATTTCTGGTAAAAGAAAGAGATATAGAATAATTATGATTATGTTAGAACGTTGACAAACCTTTTTCGGTATTCGGTTCAGTAGAAATGTAAGGTGGCAAATATAAAGGAAGAGTATTTCTAGAAATGCATTAAATACGATTGAGAATAGGAGACGGTTTTAAGAAACATGTAGACACGGCTAAACGCAATTCCGGGAAATTTCACCTAGCCGTAAGTTTAAAATGTCTACTAAAACAACAGTTCTCTGAAAATCCTGCTCATTTAAAACCGTTATCAGATTTTTTTTTTTTAAATAAATTTTATTCGTTCAATAAATTAATCATTTTTTTCACTACTAGGTACCTGGAACTACAGGAAACAATTCTATGTAATATTATGTATGTTATTGACATCATTAACAATCATTATTCGAATTAAGATGTTACAGAAATACACTCTTTTAAATTACAGCATATACTAACCCGTACATTTTTTTTTTTTTTTTTTTTTTTTTTTTTTTTTTTTTTTTTAACCCCAAAAGTTGTTCGGAATATCGGGGTTTTCGGATTTGCGGGGTTCGGATTTCTGGGGTTCTACTGTATTGATATTTATTCCACTATCACACATGCAGTCGGTAAGTCCAATACTCTGATCTTTACTTTTGATTGATAATTTCTACTCTCAAATTTTAATTGATCTTCAGCAAAAAACGCATAATTTTTCTTAAAAATTTCAAGTTCTTAATTCTAAAATAATAGAATTATTTAATTAGATTTGGATACCTAGGTTTAGATTATCAATAATTACTACTTTTGCCAACACTGTAATATTTTAGGTAAATATTTAATTAATTTTGCAGTGATCTTAGAGGCCCAGCAGATACAATAGATATCAAATATTTTTAATATTAACATTTTTAAATTAATATGAAGAGTTAATAATCATTCATCTGCTATAACTCACACACTGTTTTGAGCACTAAAATCGCCACAATAACTCAAAGAAATAACACAAACTGTCTCTCCACGTGAAGTCACGTGGAGAGACAGTTTGTGTTATTTCTTTAAGATGACCTCCATAGACGCTCCCATATCCAACAATAACTCAAGGTAACCTGGTGGCGAGATTGCATTTTTTATCCATCTTCCTCTGTCTCTCATTAATAATAACATTAATTAATTTTAATAATTAAATACAGATTTCTATTAAATTTCAACTTATCTTATACTAATTTAATCATCTCACCATCAACCCAGTGTACTATTATTATTATAAAACAAATTTCCTGGAATTTCACAAATACTTCCACTTGTATTTTCTAAGATTTTTACAAAAATAAAAACCAAAACCTTGCAACAGGAAACATTTTTTTATGCACTTCTAATAATCTCGTTAATTATTATAATTCAATATATTTTTATTTTTTTTTTAGAACATACCTTATGCAAGCCAATTGTCTGATTAAATATTTATTACAAGTGAACATTTTCTAACATATATATATATAAAAAAGCAGATTTTTTTTTTTTCATCTCAGCAATATTGCACTCAAATTGTCTTTCACAAACAACAATTAAAACACATAAATAAACATTCAAAATCTTTCAAATTTAAGTGTTTTTTGAAATTCTAATAAACACCACTATAACAAGAAAGTACATTTTGATTATACAGGGTTATTCATTTTTAATGTTTAAAAAATAAAATTTAGATAGGGACACCTAAATTGGACAAAAAAGTTTGTAAGGACCATACCTCAATTCTTACGATTCAGCAGCCATAACCCCTCAACATTTTTCAAAAACATTATGACTTTTTCCAGAAAAATGTACACTACTTATTTTTTATGTATTAATTTATTTTTTATTGAAGTCAGTACAATTAACCAAACACTATTTTCTATCAAATCATGATAAGACTCCAATTCTCTTGAGGATTATATAAAATAAATCTTAATATGTTAATTGTTTTATATATTTTAAGATGTGAATTATGTATTGGAATAGTGATAAAGAGATGTAAATGCCTGGAATCTGGTGTAAAAAGCTTGAAAATTACCTAAAAGATTAGAAACATAGCATTTGATGAAACTTGTGTGGAATGTAAATTCCTGAACTATTATTAACCCAATAGACCATAAGGAGAAATCGTGAAGTTTCTTTTTTGCATATGTGTATTTTTCTTGAAAAATTTTGAGTAGCTATGGCTGCCGATCAAGTAAGAATCAAGGTATGGCCCAGAGAAACTTTTTTGTTCTTTTTAAATTGCCCATCTAAATTTTAATTATTTTACAGTAAAAATTATTCATCCTGTCTATTATTATTATTATTTTAATTTTTTTTTACACACTTATTAAACAAAATTTTCAGATAAATGATGAAATATTCTCTCCTCCTTTTAAATATATTCATCTTCCTCCTACATCAATTTTGTTCTTTCCGCAATCTTTCCAAAATTATCTATAATGTCTGTCAATGCATGTCTCCTTTTATTTATTTGTTTTCTTTTTTGCATTTTTTAAAAACTCAATTTTTATGGTTTATTCCTTTAAAAACAGAACATAAAATATCAGTGTAAATAATTATGATTAATATAAAAATGTTAAGTAAATTATAATATCTATATCTAGAACCCTAACATGAGGTAAAAAAAAAGAAGTGCTATAGAACATTATACTAAGATCTGAAAAATTACAGTAAACCTCCATTTCTACCTTAGGTGAACCAGAAAGTTGAGTTCTAAATGAGATGGCAAAGACCACGTAGGTAGGTATATTAAGCAAAATTAGAACATGTTCTGATTAATACAGAACAGGTGGATTCCATTTGATATTGATCAGTGTGAAACATTTCTTACCTTCCAGGAATTCCTGCCATCACCAGATACATCAGTCAAATGGTCTTGGTTTCAGGTAAGAGTTTGAGAGTATGCTAACCCTTGGGCTACACTGATTCCTTACATAAAACCTTGCTTTAAAAAGGGGTAAGAGTATAGTTAACCCAGTAAAATAAGGAGAAAAAAGAGTGAATCCTCTTGAGTCTTCTCACACACCTTTATATTTAATAAAGGTGTGTGAACAAATTCAACTTTATTGGATTTTTCCGGCAGACTATTACTTATATTACAGGACTGTATGAATAAACTTTTAGACGAGTAGGTAGGAAGCTAACCAATAACAAGACTCATTACACTCCATAAGCGTGGATGTAAGGATGGAAAATAACACATAAGAATGCTAATATTTTAAGTGAAGCATTAGTTTTCTATATCACTGCTAGATAGAAGTAAATTTGAACAAACTACTTCATAGTTAGTTAGAACAAATTAGTTCATAGCCCACCCAGCATATTTCCCTTAAAAAGTATTCTCATCCATAGCACTTATATTATTAATCTAAATATTATTAACATTCTTATTAGTATTAATCTAAAAAAAAAAATCACTTATTTTGAAAACTAAGGCTGAAATTCCAACAGTAGACGATAAGAATGAACTTATATTTAAAAAAAATAATAATAATAATAAAAACTGCTTGAAAGTTGAGAATATAAATCAACGCCAGACGCTCCAGGTTAGAGGTTGGAGATTCATAGCTAGGGAAGAAAATTATTGGAGGCAAGTCATGGGGCAAGCAAAAGCCACACACTAGGCTGCAGAGCTGCAGTAAGTAAGTTAGTATCTAAAAGAGCAAAATTTGAAGATATGGAGTCTCAATGTGTCACCATGGAATGTACATGTGATAGTAATAATATAAAATGGCAAAATTGCAATGTTATAGACAATACCCAACATTTTTGGGGTCACTTTAAATTTGTTAAGGTAAAAAAGGGTGTTTTACTGTAGTTATAAAAAAATTGTGGTTTGAGAACACTAAATTATATACATAAAAATCACAATTAAAAATATTTTTACATACTGGTTTGAAGGTGGTTCAGATGACAAGTCAGTGGAAATTCAATCAAATAGTTTCAAAAACCTTTAAAAATTAATATCTCAAAGAAGATGATCCTCCTCCACCATATTTACTTGGTGATTTGCTATAGCCTTTGTCCTGCAAAATTAAAGAAATTAATTAAATAATAATAGGATAGCTGAGTCTCCAATTAGAATATTACTAACAGGTTCACATGCCAAGGAACCTTTAGTATCTTAAAAGGTTTGAAGATTATAATTTATTTGATTTATCAATGTGCCTATTTGAGAGCCTAAGAGTAAACATACTCAATATCAGAAAAGTTAAAGCAATGAGGTAAAAGTTTATAGGTGCAGCGCAATACATCTAGTTGCTTCATTTTAGCTCCTCCTTATTGCATCCCTGTCTTCATTCCCCCCCCCCCCTCCTATCTAATTGGAACATAAAGTAAACATTTGTGAAAACAAGAGGTGCCTAGACAGAATCATCTTGACACTATGTATCACTTTTCTCTATGTAAAAACTTTCCCTCTTACCACTGACCCTCCTCTCCACTATAATCACAGACTTAGAGAATGGCCTGGGTAGTTTTAAAAGTTGATTAATTTGGATAAAAAAAAACAAGAATTTGTATAACATATCATCTTGTATAGAGTATGGTACTGCCAGAGTATACCAGATATTTCATGAACAGATTAAAGCAGGGTTGGCCGCAGTGGAAGCAGGCAACTTAGCATCGTGGGCTGTAACTTTGAAACCTTCCATATCAATTGGTCAAAAAAAATTTTAAGAAAATGTGTGTGCAGCCTGTCTAAGTGAATCTGTAATTTTAGTTGTGGCAAAAATTCAACATTTTGGTTTGATGAACAACAATTCAACATTTTTGAGAAACATGCAAGTTACAGAATTAGCCCCTAGGAATCAGATTGTTTGCTAGAATGTTTTGGCCATCCCTGTTATCAATTCATGCTGCTATCAGGGAGCATTGGTTGTAGAAGAGTTGTTTATAAATAACTTTTCATGTTTATATACGAGTACAACAAAAACTTCTTTGTTTATGATGTTTGTTCTTTATGGTAAAATCATTGATAAAGAAACCTTTTTCCTTATAATTTAAAATTAAAATCTTCTGTCAGAAATATACACTATTTCATCTGTAGACAAATCTTACATTTACAAAAAAATTATTTGCCAGCCAATTTGTCTATCTCCACCCCCAGCCATCATCTACCTTCCTCAAAATGAAACAACACATGCCTGTTTTTACAATCTTAGTTTAAATTAGAATCCAGTGTACTCTAGTCATACCGTTATAGATGGTAATTTGGTGAACCTTTTAAGGCCACTGATTTACTGGGAATTCCAAGAGAAAAAACTCTGATGATAAATAAATAAACCCCACTTAGTCTAGGGAAAATACGATTTGACCTGCGCAAAATTGCTTCACAAGCGTTTGTGAACTATTTCGCGTTTATTCAACTAAACTAACCTTGCTTTGTAACACATCCAAAATCAGACAAAATCCGATCATGGGAAAGCACCTAAAAATCGAATTCAAAATGGCGTTTTTTTATATTTAAGGTAATACAAGCCCAGCCATCCAATAAATGATATTTTATATGATTCGAACAATGTAGAAAAATAAATTTTGAGTGTGGTTATAAGATTAAATTCATTTATTTTTCTTAAAGGCTAGTCAAAATATGCATAACAAATAACGAAATTCGCAAAGCGTGATATAGTTTTGATTTTGTTATATGTTGTTCGGACCGGTTAGGTTAGTGTGATCCCAAGTTTGTAGCTTGGAAAAAAAACCTGTGCTAGTAGCGTAATACGTGAAATACTGAAAAAAAAATCGGACTTATTTCAGTTTTTGCCATATAGCTCGTACACTATGGGTTGTTCGGTATTAGTTATTATGACAATTTTAAAAGTACAGTAAATTTCCAGCAGCATAAGCTCAACCGGAGCACTATACTACTAATAGGTTCTGAGATATGGCACTTCGAAAATAGGAATTTTTTCCCCCAAAAATCAATTGCTCTCGTTTCGGGGTGAATATCGTCGTATAACTGTTAACCTTCGAGAAAAGTCATAAGGAATGAAGTTGAAGTAAATATAATTGGCTTCCTTTAAAGACCATTGTAAACTCTGTACGTCTAAAATTTACCGATATATGACACTTAAAAAGTTACTATACTTTTCCAAAAAATGAAATTATAAGTATTGCTCTCGTTTCGGGACGAATATCGGCCTAAAAACTCTCCCTCACGAGAAAAGTCATAAGAAAAGAAGTTTTAGTAAATTTAATTTGCTTTTATGCAAGCACAAAATGAAGCCTGTAGACAAAACAGTTCTGTTGAAATCGTAAAAAGAACAAAAAAAAGGTAAATTGTAATTTTTAAGAAATGAAATATAAACCACTTTTTTTTAACAATTTATTGGGCATTAGGCAAAAATAGCTCTCGTGCATACTACCAGATCAGTGTTTGGAAATCAAAAGAAACAATTTCAACTAATGGTGTATGTAATGTCATTTAATATATGGTTTGCCTAGCCTATAACTATAAGAAAAATAAATTAATTTAAACTTATAACCAAACTCAAAATTTATTTTTCTACATTGTTTGAATTATATAAACTAACATTTATTGGATGGCTGGGCTTTCATATCATTTAATATAAACAGACACCATTTTAAATTTGATTTTTAGGTGCTCTCCCGTGATTGGATTTTGTCTGATTTTGGATATTTTATAAAGCAAGGTTAGTTTACTTGAAAACCACTTCAATTGCTCATGAAACAATTTTGCCCAGGTTGAAGGGCATTTTTTCTTAGTTTTCCTAGACTAACTCAAAGAAGATTGCTATTGGTTATCTAGGAACTATTACACGTTTATTAATAACGTTACTACCTTTAGATAATTAATAAGGTTAACAACAAGCATCAAAGTACATATTTATGAAGAAAACTGTATTAAAAATAAAAATATTAAATGTCATAAGAAAAGATCACTTATTCTAATCGGCTGATATCAGATAAATTTCGAGTTTTTATCGAGATATCGATATTGTTTCACCAACCTGCCGCTTGAAAGTGTTAGTATATGGGGGGAGCATAATGAACCACTTTTTGAGACCCAGATTCTATACTATTGTTCCCTCTACCCCTTCCTTGCCCTGAGTCTCACACAATAAAGAAACCATCACCATACACCATCACACTACTATGACATTAATAAAGAAATTTTAAATTTTATAAAAGTATATAATAAAATACAGTTGAAAGTACCTACATTAGAATTGGAGTACTGATTATTGTAATCAGAGTATGAATAATCTTTATAATCAGCCGAGGAATTATAATCCCTGCTAGGCTGATAGTCCATACTCCTACTGGATGGTGGAGCTCCTCCCATACTGCTCTTACTACTTCCTCCCAGATTACTTAATAGGTTAGATATGGTATCTGGGTCATTAAGTGCAGCAGCAAGTATCTTACCTGCAAGTAACATCAAAATAAAGTAAATTCATAAGCTCATAGTTATATCACAATGTTTTAAGTTAAATCTAACAACTTCAAGGTGTTACAGCCAGTCAATGTAGGGCCCTGGCCTTATATTATGATCTCTAACCCTTTGACCACTAAAGGACCTACCATATGTGACACATATTGTCTCTTTGGAGAAACTGCATGACACACTTGTTATGTTGAACAACTTTCTGGAACATTTTGCCCTTTCCGCTATTTTTTTTTCCTACTGTAATATATTAATTTATAAATATATATTTCAGGTGAATGGGGAAAAAGAAAGCTTAAAAGATACTTAACGTCTACTACATATATCACATTACATATGCAACACATATATCACATATAATAATTATAAAACATTATTAACTTCTTGGTTTTTAAATGTTTCAATTAAACAATAAATTTTACAAACTTGTAATTTTTCAACATATTGTTTAACAAAAAAGGCGAAATAGAAAAATAATACTTATAATATTGCAGTAAACTGCCATGATGCATACACAGTGCATCATTGTGGCCCATATAGTGCGCCGACCATTACTGTGTCTGCATGACGCACATAGTGTGTCTTGCAGACACCATGTTTTTTTTTTTTTTTTTTTTGTTTTTTTTAATAATTAACCATTCTGTTACAATTTCATAGATATCTGGGTCCAGGCTAACATAAATAAAATAAAATGAAAATCCATTCCACGAAAGTACTCGTTCCTCTCTTCTATGCCACAGTCAAAGGGTTAAGGCATTGATCACATTTGCTTGGTAGCTGACCGAGCAGAATGTCTGAAGTATTCTATAACTCTCTAGGTTATATAAGGTGGAATGGAGCTGTTTTATGGGGTGCTGGTCTACCTAAGGTTATCTAAAGATAGAGATACACAGTCATCTTCCACCCACTCTTGACCAACTATAATACTGCATCTGAACCTAAGTCAATGCCATTCCACTATAGTTGGCCAATACGGTTTAGAGCAATAGGGATTCATATAATAGATGAGTTGTTTACAGTGTAAACAGGTAAGAGCGGAAAGGTTTCTCGAGTGCAGCAAAGTGCCACTAGTTGTACAAATAACTATTAACTACTCAAGAAACATTTATAGTTTTTAATTGAATATCTTGGAAAACTTAGATTTTCTGGACTAATTAGCAATGAAGTTACAATGAATACATAGTAGATCTGAAAGTTTAACTTTTTTTATTAAAGTGATATTGGCTGAACTAGCTCCTCGTCTATTGGATAATCTGAAGACCAGTGTTGGTATAAGAACCAGGCTTTACACACGTCACTTCTTAAGTATATTATCTCACACCATTTCCAACTATCAGATTCAACCTAACATTGGTAACACTGACTATTATTCTATCTATTTTATAATTAAATTAGCCTTTACTTTGGAGGTTTAGAGTAGCCATGATCCTAAAAACATTGATTAAACCAATTTCTGCTTGACCATCTAACTAGCAAGGTTGAGGTCACAGGTCCAATCCCTTGCCTAAGCACTTTAAATCACATGGCTCATAATTGATCACACTGTAAAACTTTAGTGTGTTAAGTGACTGAACTCCATTCAGGATAACTAAACAGGGCCCCATATTTCATAGTTGGATAATGTATAATTTCATTATTAAGTAAGTGAGGGTTAGTTCCAAAATATACAAATGGCCGCCATTTTAAAATCAAAAGGCCAATTAGAAAACCCTTTCATTAAGTTGTAAATGTTATACAAGGAAGCTAACTTCCATATTTTAAGGTTCTAGTGGAGATATTGTCCTTATTAATTTAGCATATAAATGGCCACTACCTTGAATCAAGATGGGGGAGCATAACAATATAGATAGGGAGAGGCTAGGGGCTAATAGGAACCTATAAACAACATGATTTGATGATCGAAGGTCCAGTGGTTCCAAAGATATCGTTGTTAGGAGAACCAACTTGGGAACCTTAGAAGTAACCTCTACAGTTCAAACCACCGGGAGTGGTCGACCCATACATAAACCTGGGCGTTATTAAATTAACGTTCGGTTGTACTTAATTGAAAACTGGTTGGGAACCAGCTCTCAAGATGGGAGTGTGTTGGGAGAACCAACCTGGGTTTTTTAATGTTTTGTTATTGTTTGTTTACATTTGATGTAGTCTTGAATCAGAAATATAGAAGACTTTTTCGTTGGTTTTTTCAATCTTTAAAATAGAGTTATCTATAGCTTACTAAGTTTGATTATTTTCCAATAATTAATTATATTGTATTTTCAGGTTCAAGAACCTTAACACGGAACAATCGTGATAGGTAAGTAAGTCATATAAGCATAAATTTACCAATATCATTAGCTCCTGGACCATTCTTGTCCGGACTAGGTCCATAGTTGTAATCTCTGTCATATGAGTCATAGCCAGATCTGTAAGAATCTCTTCCCCCTGAGTTACTGAACTTTCCTCTGCTGTAGCGAGAGGATCCTCCAAAGTTACCTCTGTCTCTAGAAGAGTACCTTTCATAGCCACCATATCCTCCACGTCCTCCTCCATAACCACCTCGTCCTCTCCTGTCATCTACAATAACCAAACCCAAAATAATTACACATTAGATAAATCAAATTATATTCAGTATTAAAGTGTATTGGTGCCAAAAAGTCCAAAACATTAATATCAATGAGGAAGAGAGGAATATAGATAAACATGCAACTCGCCTCCAAAAATTGATTTTTTTGTAGAAATTGAGTTATGGTGTCGCTAATCTTATAGCTCAAGGCGAGTACTAACAGTCCTACAAACCTCATTTTAAAAACACTATTAAACCTACCCAAAAGTGTGTTTAAAAATATGATGTACAGGGGAAGAAAGATGAGGGTCCAAAAAGTACAGGGGGAAAAAGAGCCCACTACTACTATGAACTTGCTTCTTAGAGCTACTATACAAATCAAAATGCCCTTTTCTTACAAGACCTATTTGGTACTTCAAAATAAATTCAGAATCAACAGAGTATATTTTTACTGCAATACGTTTAATGGTCGTTACTCTTTTCATGTTAATTTTAATGTTCTTAAATTTTTCTTTTTGATTCCTTATTTAATGTTAATTTTCTTTAAATAAACAATTAAATGTCAAATAACTATAACAATATAATTATGAAACAATCATTTTATGAGAGAATAAAAAAATAAAATAAAATATTAATAAGAAGTAACAAAAAAAAAGAAAATTTTTTCCAGTTTCAATAGATTATTTGTCAAAAAATTCCTGGGGAAAAAAGATGAGAGTCCAAGATACTTTAGCTATTTTTGATAATAACTGCCGTCAATTCCAAAATTTGGCAGGGGTCATCCTCAGCAATATCCATTTTCTTCAGTGTCACTAGGCCAATCAATAACCTGAACGCCTGTTTGCTTAATAAGAGATATTTCTTTTTCTCTTCTATGAAAAGATTAAGAACCTTTGAGATTGCTTGAGGCCAAGAATATTTTTCATAGTAGGCCTTGGGATAATATACAACATTATTTAATGAAAACACAGAATAAAAAGACAAGATAACTTACCGTGGAATGAAGGTTTCTTCTGCTGATCAGTAGCTTGTACAACTGAAATGCTGACATTCTTTATAATATGGGGTTGTTCGTTGCAAGCTTGATCGGCTGCTTCGGGAAACAAGAAGGTGAGGAAAGCGAAGCCTCGGAATGGCGTGTTAGGGAAAAAAACATCGGCTACCTCACCGTACTTGGAGAAATATTCAGTAAGGTCGGAAGAGGTCATTTCAGGAGTGAGGCGAGATATGAACACTTTAGATGGTAATGAAGATTCCACTCCTTCCTATATATCAACAAACAAAGTAAACTTATAGAGGGGGATAATTATTGTAACTTATAAAGGGTCTTTGAAGCAAACCCAGACCCCAGAAAATGTTTTACCTCTGTTTATCTATTTATCTTTCTACTCATCACCTAATCCCATAACAGTCCGATGCCTTGACAGAATGCTACAACTAGTGGGTATTCTTTTCATTCTCTTAGCACAAGGGTTGGCTCAATGAAGATTAGTAATCTATGATTTTAGCAGCTCAGGGCATTGGATAATCAGACGTAAAAAGTAGATCTAGAAGGGAAGAAGTGAAGGATAGAGAGTGGTGTGCCCCTAGTAGCCCCAATCCCCCCTGATAGCAAAATTATCAATCAAGTTATTGTTGCAAGAATGGGTCCTAAAGTAAGAGGCCTTACCTTAACTGTCCTGATATTGACTCATTTAATTAAATTCCCCGAAAGTAGATATTTGTTTAAGTAGATAGTAGATGTGAGTGTCAGCTGATTCTTCTAATCTGTAGTGACATAATTGCGTTTTAAATTGGAATAAAGCAAAAAAAAAAAAATAATAATAATAATATTCAGGATAAATAATAAAGAATTGTACTCAGAGATGAAAGATGATTGAATGAAACATTGGAGCATACCTTTGCATATGGTGGTTTGATGGTGACCCATCTTCCGTCGATTTCATGCTTGCGGGCACTCAGTGCCTTCACTTGATCCTCATACTTTAAAAACCTAATGAAACCAAAACCTTTGGATCTCTTAGAGTGAAGATCTGTTTTTACCTGGAACAATCATTTAAAAATAACAAGGTTAAGCCAGTCGCAAAACAAAGGGCCAAATATAACTAACTTAAAAATTTAGGATAGTGAAGATCAGTCAAAACTAAAAATCAAAGTATTTACTTTACATTTTTCTAGTCATTATTATAAATGTTTATCCTACATATTTACCAATTAAATTTTAATTGTTATACAGTAGAACTTCGCTAGCACGACCCTCAATAACATGACAACCTCAATTACAAGTACAATTTTCAAATCCCCTTGAGATAGCCATAACACATAATGTTAAATTAACCTCTATAACACAACTATTATTATCCAAACAACCTTAATAGCAAGGATTTTTTCCAATTCACAACGTAATTCAGAACCTCTATAACAAGTCATTTTGAGAAGTCAACCTCTAAAACGCGACTATAAAGGAATGGGTCGAACTTGAACGAGTCTAGATTTGAAAAAGCCCGCCCATTAACCTCGATAACACGACTGATAGCCAAAATAAACTTGATAACACGACCCCCAACAAAAAGAGCACATCAATAACAAGACTGTTTCCCTTATCTCCTTGAGACACTTTTTATCGAGGCTATACTGTACTTATAATGTTTAATCACACTTATTATGTTTTGTGCTTAGAATTTTGTAATTTACATGTGCCTAGAAATTATGTGCAATTTAAACACACAAAACAATCATTGTTAAATACAAGCTTAGCCTGAACTACAACACATGGGGCCCTTTCAATAACATGTTATCTCACTATCAACCTCTTTTGATTTCTATATCGATATATATCTTAGTATAGGCCCATATAGCGTAGTTCTACCCAAGCTTTGAATAGTGAATAGACCAAATCGGTGTTTGTGAAAGACTGTTCTAATAAACTTTTAAATATTGCTGAATGTTAGTAATAATATATTAACAGTGTATTAATATTATAATAATACACTGTTAATATATTATTACTAACATATTATTATTACTAACATATAATGTTAAATATTAATATATTATTTAGTGGTGGTTACCAGTGCCATAAGAAGTGGTCCAAACTTATCCTCAAAGTACTTCTTCAGAGATTCGTCAGTAGTAGAGAAACTAAGACCAAGAACTATGAGATCGGAACACTTGACTTCCCTCGGTGTGCAGCTCTTCTTAGCATTTGGCTCGTCTTCAACTTCTTCTTGATTCTTCCTCTTGAACTCTACAACACATTAATGATATACTACCTATCGTTTGGCTCTAACAATCAAGTGAGAGTACTGCAATAAACAGGGAATATTAAGAAAACAGTTAATCATGATAAGTCACAGTTTAAGATGATAAATGAAATATAGAAAAGGGGTGGCAAGATAGAGGAGTGGAAGGGATGTCACAGTAGGATATTCCGAGGAGTCAAATAACACAAGGTCGGATATGGGGGGGGGGGGGTTCTACTGTATTTCACCCATCCTGCAGCTGTTTTTTAATTATTAAATGTATCACTTGGCTACACAGAAACTTATGCTTATATAAGTTGAAATTTTACATACCTGCTCAATGGCAGGTACTTAAAGACTATTTAGGTGAAAGGGCGAATTTATTGTTTTGACAAAGGGAAATAATCTCTCAAATGAATAAATTAAGAAAAATTGCACTAATTGTAACTGCAGAAATAGCCTTGCTATGTTAAAATTGATATACAGTAGAACCTCGCTTACACGGCCCTCAATAACACGACAACCTCAATTACAAGTGCAATTTTCAAATAATTTAAAATTCAATAATTTAGTCAATTTAAAACGTTCATATACGAAACATTTCATCTTTATCTACCCCATAAATGCACTTAATTAAGTACAAAATACAACAAAACGCTATGCTATTACCTGGTGGATACGTGCAGTACAAAGTTATACCTTCCCATCCTTCTTTCGGCGGCTTAAGTTTGCCATCGACGCATCTTATTCCTCTGTATATATCAGTATTGGGATCAGGTAAATATCTCAAGCCGATAGCGTTAGGGAACTGAGCTTGAAGAGTAGAGACGAGCAGGGTATCGTCCTCCTCTGATTCCAATTCAACAGGAGTTGAATTAACATCGTCACAAACACGTAAATAACTCATTGTATCTTTTATAATAAACAATCAATTATTAATATAAAAGGCGACGATTTAAAATTAAAAGCCAACTGTGAAAAACGACAACGTAAAAAGCCGACAACAAAGAGGAAAGAGACGCTAGCGATGTATCAATTGAGATATAATGGCAATGGCTGACAAACAGTGCAGCCATAATTTAATACATTTTCCCTAAAAAAACTCCAATATTTTATACATAAATATTTCATTTAATTAAATCTAAAATCTTAATTTAGATCTAAAATAACATAGATAATAGATAATTAAGGGTCGGTTTCAGAAAGAAGGGTTTAACTAGTCCGCGACTAGCGTTAGTCGAGGACTAACTAACCCTGGGGTTAAATATTGGATTTCAGAGAGAAGGTTTAACTCAAGGATTAGCTTAGTCTCGGACTAAAGTTAGCCCGGGTTTATTTAACCTTTGTTTACAATTTATTTTTGTGTCAAACTATTATTCTCAATAAATGAATTAATCGATGTTGTTAATAAAATGTGTTCCTATTAAGTAAGATACGATAAGATCTATCATAAAACATACTTTTTATTTGTTTTAATCAATTCAGTGTTTGACTAAAGTCGTGGACTAGTTAACCCGTAGGTTAAATAAACGCGGGCTAACTTTAGTCCGAGACTAAGTTAATCCTTGTGTTAAACCTTATCTCAGTCAAATGGTAGTTTGAAGTGGAAAGTTCTGGTGTAATTGTTGTTAGTGGTTTACTTTATGTTTGTGGGGTGCTGAACACGAATCTGAAGTTATCCAACAAAATTTCCCACGGCAAATATGAGAAATCATCGAAAAACTACTTAAAAAATGATTTTTTATTGGTTTTCAGCTTATAACTTGCAAAGCAATCTATTAACGCAAAAAGTGGACTAGTAGTAAAATAAAAAGGAGAAAATAACCTACAATTTATGTCTATAACATTTATTTGTACGTCGTACGGTTTTCACGCAAACGGGAGTTGAAATATTGGGAAGGCTTGGAGAGTGCTGAAGTGTAAACAGTTTGTGGCCGGACTGCGCTGGCAGTCAGTTTTATGTTTTTCGGTGTGCTGAACAAGAATCTAAAGTTGTCCAACAAAAATTTTACTCGCAAATATGAGAAATCATCATAAAACCACTATCTTCTTTTATTTTTTTTAGTGGATTTCGCCTTATAACTTGCAAAGCAAGCTATTTACGAAAAAAAGTGGAGAAGTAGTAAAATAAAGAAGAGAAAAATACCTACAAATTATCTCTTTTCCATTTTTTGTAAGTCGAATGGTTTCTATGCAAAAGAGGGTTGAAATAACCGGGAAATCAATAATTTTTGAAAAATACCAACAACAATAATAGAACCTGTGTCTAAGAGCTCGCATTAGTACTTAAATACATATAAATTGTTCAGAATGTCGCTAAATATTATTTTAAGAATAAGGTTTGTTGCTATTTTTCAAAAAGTATTGATTTCCCGGTTATTTCAACCCTCTTTTGCATAGAAACCATTCGACTTTTTTAAATGGTAAATAGATAATTTGTAGGTATTTTTCTCTTCTTTATTTTACTACTTCTCCACTTTTTGCGTAAATAGCTTGCTTTGCAAGTTATAAGGCGAAATCCACTAAAAAAAAAAAAAAAAGATAGTGGTTTTATGATGATTTCTCATATTTGCGAGTAAAATTTTTGTTGGACAACTTTAGATTCTTGTTCAGCACACCGAAAAACATAAAACTGACTGCCAGCGCAGTCCGGCCACAAACTGTTTACACTTCAGCACTCTCCAAGCCTTCCCAATATTTCAACTCCCATTTGCGTGAAAACCGTACGACGTACAAATAAATGTTATAGACATAAATTGTAGGTTATTTTCTCCTTTTTATTTTACTACTAGACCACTTTTTGCGTTAATAGATTGCTTTGCAAGTTATAAGCTGAAAACCAATAAAAAATCATTTTTTAAGTAGTTTTTCGATGATTTCTCATATTTGCCGTGGGAAATTTTGTTGGATAACTTCAGATTCGTGTTCAGCACCCCAAAAAACATAAAGTAAACCACTAACAACAATTACACCAGAACTTTCCACTTTGAGCTCTTTTTATGGATCATTTGACTGGACTATCTCTGAAACCCAATATTTAACCCCAGAGTTAGTAAGTCAAAACATTAAACAAATGGACAAATACATGGACCTTCTTCTTGATTTTTTCTTAGCGAACTCTGTAACAACTTCGGAAAAATACGTGGCTAACGCTTTTTTTACTGTTTTTCTGGGAATAATAATTATCATAAAAATAAAAAATTATCCGAAAATTTCCCCCCAGAAATTGCCACCTTGGGCAATTGCCCAGTCTACCCATTGGTAAATCGGGGCCTGATTATTGGATTTAATAAATTACAGTATAAAATGTATTACTGTACCCACAACATTCGTATCCACTGTCTCCTAATAGAATACCACCCATGTCTCTCGATTCAAAACGTGTATACATAAAATCTAGAATTTTTAAAAATTTCAGAGTCGTGGGTACTGCCTTTCCATCTTGCAACAATTTTTGAAAATTCTATGTTTGTACCACATGCTCCTTAGAAATTTATCGAAAAGTATCCTTTGCGATTTCTGTATTTTTCTTTATCTTCAGTAGATGGACATGCTAACCGAATATGAATTACATCTATGCAACTAAGTACATCAGGAAACCCATATTTACGATAAAAAAAAGGTCGTTTGGTTTTCATGGCGTATTCTCACTCGGGGAAAATTATATAATCGTTTTGATAATATTACTTATAGCTTCAGCTACTTTATGCACATCACGACATACACTTAACTCAGATACATAGCACAAATCTGCTGTCTCTTTATGAAAGGTTCCGCCGGCAAAAATCTCAAGGCTATTAAAACACCTGAGTTTGAAGTTGAACCGGCACCGGACTTCCGACCAGTGACTCCTTGTTAAGGGCAGGTGCTAATATTTTAATTAGTCCTCTTATGCATGTTTTAGAAAACCTATATCTGTCTTCAAATTCGTTATTTTTAAGTTAGATGAAAAGGTTAAAATTACTTAATAAATTTTTTCTTCTGTTTAATATGTCTTCATTGTCGTCTAAATTAAATCTAAATATTCAATATAATCCATTTTTAAAAATCAAATTATTTAGTTATTATTATTATTATGATTTTTGTTTTATTTTGTGATAAACTTAAAAAACGAAATAAAGAAAAAAAAATCACATAAATACCCTTCTTTTTTAATACTAGATACCGTACAAGAATATTCTATAGTAGTGAATTCTAAATTTATAGATAAAAACTAAAAAAAATTGTGTAAACCTAGGTTAATTAATTTTAAATAACGTGTATTTAATTTTCAAAAAAAGTTTTTAAATAATGCTGTATTAAATAAATTTATGATTCATTCTTTATTTAATCCAAAACTTAAACCTGCCCCCTACCAGGTTTAAGTTTTGGATTAAATTTAACACCTAACTCAGGATTTAGTCGAGAACTTTAGTCCTAGTTTAAATTTTAGTCTAGAACTAGCTTAAACCTCGTCTTTTAAACCCAAATATCTTAGTCCAGTGCTAAATATGGAGTTTAACCTCGCGTTAATCCTTGTCTCTGAAGCCGGTCTAGGTTAAGTGCTTAGTCCTAGATTAAAACAGATTTAAACCTCGTCTTAGAAATCGGATTAGCTTAGTCCTGGACTAAATCACTGATTTAGTCCTGGACTAGCGTTAAACCTCCTTTCTGAAACCGACCCTTAAAATCGTTAATTTTGTTGTATCTTTACTGGATTTTATTGATAATAAAATTGTATATTTTCTAATATTTAATTGTAAATTTCGTGCTATGCCAAGAGTTATTACGCTCTAGATTTTAGGTCAAGAGAAAAGGCAAAGGCGCAAGAATTTATCTTGAAATGGCCCCACACTTCTTGTATCATTTCTATTTTCTGCAAATGCAAATATACATGAGAGGAAAAGATCTTCAATAAAATGAGACTCCAAGAAAAGCATTTCGGCTTGGGTTTGAAAAACCAATACCACTGATGGGAGAGCTGGTGAGACAAGACAACAATGCCCATAAGGATAGAGGAGCACACCCTCCTATTTGCTGACTCTTAAGCTTAAGGTAGTTTTGTCCTTACTCTGAGGTGTTGTTGTGAGAGTGGAGCTAGCCATATAAAAATAAAGTACATGCTAATTTTAAATAAAGAACCACATGGAATTCCAAAGGGAATTATTATATATTATAAATATATTAGGACATATTCGAGGGAGTTGGGAGCATTTTGTACCAAGGCACTCTATTACCCAGCTACAACAGTTTTAAGAAAATTTATAAGCAGGAAATAAGCTTATTATGCAAACAAAATTCTTCAAATGCAAACTAATATCAATATTTAAACCTTATGCTCATAAAACCAGTAATAACAAAGGCTCTGAAAGATGAACTCACAACATAGCTGATGTGAAGATCACATGTGGAGGATACGACTTTAATGAAGAACCAGAGTATCATTGAAGGAAAAATAAAGTAAGATTTATAAAGTCCAAGAGAATTGGATGGCTTGGACACCTGGAGAGAATGAAATGAGGCAAAGAAAAGGTTGTCTAAGGATTTGATGGTTGGATGGATTTCAGAAGGATCTGGTGGCAATGGGTGTGAGAGGGTGGCAATGGGTATGAGACGTTGGCACTCCAGTCCATCGGAGACGTGGAACAGCAGGCCAAAGCCTACTCTGGGCCGGAGTTCCAAATAGAAAAAAGGTTTTCAGATGAAAAATGTGGATAAAAAAAGGAAATAAAAACCAACAAAATTATTTTTTTTAGTCGTATATTAACATACTTTTACACAAAAAAAAAAAAAAAAAAAAAAAAAAAAAAATTTTTTTTTTTGTGTATAATAAAAATTCACAAAAAAAAAAAAAAAAAAAAAAAAAAAAAAAAAAAAAATACTAATAATCACAAAATTAAACACTCATCATCCTCAATCGTTCCAAAGCCTTGTAAGTACATTTGTCAAAAGTACACTTCCCAAAACTAAAATTGAACTCTTTATATTTTTAACAAGTGAGAAAATTTTTTAAAATAATAAACTAGAGGGGAAAAAATGTACTGCAACATAAATAATTAAAACTGCAGATATCAAGCCACCCTGAAAAGAGGTTAGAAAATTGGTGGGAGGGGGGGGGAGAGAGAGAAAAAGGGATATCATCTCTATAATATAATATTTATATAGATGTAATCATTCAAATGTATATATCTTAAAAATGAAATGTGCTGACAAATAAGGGAATAAGTATATTATATTTTCTTAAGCTTAAGTGTATGAATCAAGCGAAATTGTGCCGCCAAGCGATTCTCGACTGTATTGATAACTGCAGATTGGCCAAACTTTTCTTACTTTTTCATATAAAGTGAAAATATTGTGGTGGCACGAAAAATTTGATTTTAAGATACTGATGATTTACATATTTTTAGGTCCCCATATTACAAAAAAGTGGTTTTTAAAAAAATTATTTCAGTGCAGACGCCTGGAGCCTAAACTACAGGGCTGATTTTTACAAAATTTGGCATACATACTCAGAAAAATCATACCCCGAGGCGAAATTGAGTAAATTAATTTTAGATCTAAATGTGGGGGTGCTACACCCAAAAACTCTGAAGAAACAAAAAAAAATGTAGTTCCTAAGATAATAACTTTAAATGCAGATGGAGAGAGTTAGTTACACCGAGGATAAGTTATTTATATGATATATTTTGATCAAATGTTCAATAATAATTAGATGTAACCACTAAAACTAATAAATAGAAAACCCTGGGCTAAGAAATTAAGACATCGTATATGAGAAAATGTATCTGAGGTGGCTCAGACTGATGTTTTGCTTAAGTTTTTGGTGAAGTATCCACGAGGGACTTACGAGGTTTGGTACTGTTGGAAACGGTATCTAATATTGGTATTATTACAGGTTAATAATTATAATTTTCTTTTAACTACAATAAATAAATAAAAAAAAGACTAGCCATCCTTTAAAACTTTTTTTAAATTTACACCTGAGTATTTGAATTGAAAATGTTCAATATCTTTAATTTAGTAAAGAATTAATTATTGTATGTTTTAAAAAACAAAATTAGGATGGTATTAAAACTAGTAACTAATATTTTTTTAGACTAGAATCAAATTTGGTTAAAATTAACATAAATTATTTTACAAAACAGTCTTTTAAAACAAAGGAACTTACACTTAGACTTTAAAATTAATATTATTTATAAGATAAAAATATATATTACTCGTATAAAATTATTTACAAAATAATTATTATCAAAGACTTATTATTTAAACAAGATAAGTAGGTATTATTATTATTTGTTTCTTTTTTTTTAAGTAATATTATAAGTAACTTAAGTTGTTCCAACAGAGATTTTCTGGTACTTTACTAAACAGCTTAAAAGAAAAAAAAAAAAAAAATTTTCACGTAATTTCGAGTAGTAAAGATACAATAATTTAGTGCTGACTAATTGAAGTACAGTAATTCAAATTTACTAAACAAAAAAAAAAAAAAAAAAAAAAAAAACCAGAATAGCTAATGTTATACACATATCGCTAATCGCTATATTTTAAATTGACCAGATATCTGGCTTTACAAAATTTAATCTTCTAGTTTAAAAATACAGTCAGACCTCCATATAACGAAACTGATGGTTCCAAAAAAAATTATATAGAAATTTCGTTATATAGAATTTCTTTTACTATAGAAACACTTTACATAGAGAAATTGTGAGACATAAAAATAAATGGTTGTAAAGAGATTTTTGTTGTAAAGAAGTTCGTCGTATGGAGGTCCGACTATACCTCTAACCACATGTAAGTAAACTTATATTTTTTTCAAAAAATATTAAATTTGGTAATGTGAAACTCCATTTTGAATAAAATGTTTGAAAGAGCAAAAATAAAGCCACATTTGTAAATGTTTAACCCAGGCCATAGTATTTCAATAAAAGGAGATCTGGCTTTCTTCACTAATTTATTTTTTAGCTTTTCTCCTCCATCATTTATTTTAGTTTTCCAGGCTCTCTTCTACTGCCAAATTAAGCCAATTGAATCTCCTCCTCCAAAAGCTCTTATATTTTCTCTGAACTATATGATATCCACAATATATATAATGAGTGTTAAAAATTCCCTGAGGACCAAGTAATGCATCTCTGTTCTCCCTTGAGAGAGTAAGAGGGAAATAGAAGAGGGCTTGACTAAGTAAGAAGCAAAACTGACTTGTCTTGCTCCATATCCAGCCCAGAGAGGTAAGAGTTATTTTTACTATACGAGTATAAATGTGATTCTTTTTCATCAAATGAATCAATAAAGTTATTAAGAGGATCTAGAATTAGAAAATAGCAAATTGTTTCTATGTTTCTCCACACATACCTACAAAAAGGTAAAATCGAATCTCTTAAAATAATTGAAGTCTGAACACACAAGTTATTTGTATGCAACACCCAAAATTTTGTTGCACTTTATCATACAATAATAATAAATGATTGCATATCATTATTTAGAGTAATATAATAGATTTTCAGCTTCTGTAATGTTTGATACCAATTGAGAAATTAAACTATTAATTAAGTTTTTTCTTAATATCTGATATAAAAAAATTATTATTTAGGTAATACAGCTTCGACGGGAACTGTATTAGTCGGTTTGAAAGTTGAATATTTTGAAAAAGGATAGCCAATAACAACAAAATGGTTTTTTTTCAAATTCAATCGCCACATACCCTTATGATATCCTCTTGCATCTAAATCCCATATTTTAAGACATTTAGCAATCATTAACCAGGCAGAGAAATCGTTGGCATCTGTCATTTTTATAAATAACATGTAAGATTGATTTTGCTCAAGGTTATCTGTAAACATATCGTCACATGGGGTTTTATCCAGTGTAATTGCTTTTCTAAGTAAAGAAACTATTAATTCTTCGTAATTATCTTTAATTACATTTTCAATATCTATTAATTTGGCATCGGAAACTGTATTGAAAGCGTGGGATTTAAAATAGGAATCTTGGAAGTATGAATTCATGTTGATACCCGAAGCTCCGAAGTGAAAAGTTCTTGAAATTTCTGGTACGATACACTCACGGTTTTTCCGTATTTCGGGTAATCTCATCCACATATCCCAATCCCACATTTTTTCCGGGGAAGGCCATTTTGATTCCAATTCGTCTTTGTATAAAGATTTTTTCAAAATCCAACCCAATCCAGGCATAGATTCGACTCTGTACAATAGAGATTCATTATAACCTGTCGTTTCGTATCCCAAATCATTCCATGCCGATATACAATAAATTGTAGGATCCTTATCGAATAATTCAATTGATTGACTGAAATAACTAAAAAAATCTTCAGACACGTCTAAATCTTCTTCTAATATAATAGCGTACTTCGCATTAGGATACATGTTAAAAACGGCAGAGAAAGACGCCTTATAATGCTGAGATATTCTCGAATTTTTATAACCGATTGGTGTATGTTGTACACCTCTAACACCTAACAATTTCGTAACTTCCATCGGTTCTTCAAAATAGCCGTCGATAAATACTGTTATCATATCTCTTTGTACGCCATTAGCCGATAACAAAGAGCGTAAATGTCTATATAAGTAATGAGGACGGTTACTTCCAATAACTGCTACAGGTACGTCTTCTAAATTTTTAAAATATTCACCTTTTTCTGGAGTTAAATTTAAAGGTGCCGGATCGCTGCATTCACACACACTACCGTAGCCTTCTATACGATCACAGAAGAGTTTTCTCCTTACATTTTCTTCACTCTTGGGCCAATCGCAGGACGATGTTTCCGAAGGTATCAGACTGACTTTAGTCCGTAGGATAACAGAAGCACCCCAAGAACTAAAACCTGTACTTTTACTGAAAGATTCTCCGTGGGACTTATGCCCTTTTTGTATGACCATGGCCCACATGTCACGCCAACTAAGACTGGAAGCGTGTCTCGATCCCAACTTCTCCAAGACATTCCTAGCCGACGATTTTAAATTGAATGTACCTTCGTCTTTAATAGCGAAAATGATGATACGACCGTTTGAAACCATATTCAAGAATAAAGTCATGGCTTCGTCTTCGTGTAAAGAATAAGTATCAAATATCCTTTGAGCCATAACGCTTCCAGTCGCTTGATTCAAAACTACAATATGAATTCCTCTTCCCTCACCTTTCTCTCCGTCCTCTACTATCGTAGCTCCGTCCACACTCACCGTAACTCGAGTTTGACTCGATAACACTTCTATATTTAAATCAATTGTAGCTTTGCTCTTGTCTGGATCTACAGTATGGAAATTTGATAAAGTACTCGCTCTGATTCGCAAACTGGTATCGAAAATGAAGAAAATGTTAACTAAAAGCGTGATGAATAGAAGACAAAAACTTGATATTTCGTAAAATAACTTGACTTTCGGTAGAAATTCTTCTAGTTTACTCTGCGTCGATGGCTTCTCATTTTTTCGATTAGCTCTCGGTACGAATGGTTTTGCGTAAGGATTCGGTTTCCAAAACTCCATCTTCTTATTGTAAAAAAATTAAAAATTATAGAAGTTAACAAATCAATCGTTTTTCATCATTTGATAAACTGTTTACGGAGAATCGTTAACAAAAAGTTCTAAAACTAACTGTATAACACACAATTAAAAGAATAAAAAGAAAATCTAAGACTTAAAACTACTTTGACACTAAAAAGGAACGTCTACAATATAAATATTGTAATTTGTACTTGTAATATTCAATAAACCATCGTAAAACTGTACGAAATAAAAATATTTTTATAAAGTTTTAAGAATTTTACGAACGGAATTTACTTAAAAAAAACAAACTATATATTTATTAAAAGATACTTAGTAAATTTGAGAATAATTTTCAATAAAAAAACATCTACATTTTCACGTATCTAACCAAAACTAACTTGAAACTTGTGTAAATAAATAAACAAAAACAAAACTGAGTGATAGTAATAAGTGATAAGGACCTAGCAACACACAACACAACGGCCAAATCTACAGACTCGCAATGAATTTGTGTTGTGCAGTATAGTATTGTTTTAACTTAAGGCGTTTTTAACATTCTCTTGAAACTGCATTATTTTAAAGTCATTCAAAGACAATAAAAAAATATATATATTTATTGAAACTGTTTTCCCAAACATCAAATAACAAAAATTAACTCACTGCCTTAAATTATTGTAATTTCCCTGAGGAAGGAGCCTATACATTTAAGCTCAAAACTGGGTTATCTAAATTATTGTACAATAAGCTAACTTAACTTAGTAGAGCTTTTATCAGCCAACAATTGGAGTCACCATAAGAGCTTAAAGTCTAGTTTCCAGTCGGTTTGGGCTAATTTCCGACCAAATGCAAAAAATCATCTGAGTCTATAGGTGGTCTAGAAGTACCCAAATATATTTATAGGTTATTTTTTTAATTATATTGTTAATAGCTTGGTTCTACTCATCTCTAAACCTCTAAACCTTCTACTCAATACTCTAAACCTAAACCTTGGTTCTACTCAAGGTTTTTTCAAGGAAACCAAGCCTAAAAAATGCGCAACATGTTTGAGCTCACTTCTGAAAAAATAAATAGATTCTTTTAGCTAATTTTGCACCTGTATAGTCGGACTGGTGGTGACAGACATACACACATACACCAAAAAAGTTAAGGCCGTATTCGATTTTTGGAATGTATGAAATGGGAATATGTATATCCAAAAAGTTTGCAATTCTGACGAATGTACAGACAAAACTTTAGTTTTATATACGTAGATAGATAAAACCTTTACCTTCCCTTTTAACTGTGATGGACAAAGAGACATGTTAAAAACAAGAGCCCCAGTTTTTAAGCCATTATATTAAGGCTTCTACGTCATTTTGGAAAGAAATCAAATCAAAGATGTAGCATCGTAGTAGCCAACAGAAGGTGTTTAGTGATACTTAATAAGAATAAGTTGTGTCAAATAAAATCTACAGCACTCAAATCCAGTGATAAATATACAGTTAAGCTTTATAAGGCTGAGTTCACTGAACGTTTTTTTTCTTCAAATTCAAAAAAAAAAAAAAATAAATTAAAATAAATATCCTGTTACTCAATTCTCGTCAAGCATCTACATAATATAATAGTTGAACACACCCTCTGCAATCCATCGCCTTGTCCAACACCTTGTAGATATAATAATGTAGACTCCATTTTTATTTATCAACTATAGATTTAGTCATTATACCTACTATGTACTTTTTTTGAGATCTTCTCCCAGGTACTCTCACATGCCAGATGTGTACCCCCACAGTCTACAACCAACATATACACTTTTATACTTTGTAATCCTTGTTTCTTCAGATCGTCTGATTGTTTATATGTAAATTTTGGTTAAAGAAATATATATATTTTAGCTTGAACAACTTGTTTTTATTCAAGTATTAATTTCCATAATGTTGTAAGAGGTCTAATTTTACCAATAATATTAGGCAAATAAATCAAAATATACAAAAAAAAAATGTCCCCCCCCCCCAACCACTATAGATCGGCTGGTGCTAAAATTTCGAAATAATTCATGCTAATACCTTATTGTGGCGCGATGAAAATTCCAGGAGTTCATCCTAAATTTTTAAAATTTGCCAATTTTAGTCGCGAAAAAGTGAAGTGCGCCCAAAATTTTATTTTTTAAAAATGTTGAGTTGTTATCAAATGAAAGCTGCTGAAGAGTAGGACACAAATATATATATGCTTTTTTAAATTTTGCATTCCTTATTGGTTTATTACTGATAAAAAACATTGTGACCCCCCGGGGGATCGAACCCGGGACTCTTGAGATCGAAGACAAGAAATCATAATTTACATAATGGGTATGCTTACTCATATACAAAACCCTAAAAAGTACTTGGACTAAGTACTTCCCTGTGATTTTTTTTTTCTAATTAAAAATCATGTCAATAAAAAAACTGAAGAAGAAGCTGGAGAAAAAATTCTGTTGTGTCCTTGAAACTTGAGGTTTTTTTTTTTTTTTTTAGACACGAGGTCTCACTTCATTATAACTCCATGGCACCACGTCACTCAAGTAGTATTGTTTTAGTTTAGTAAATTCCCAATTGATGTTAGGTCAAGAACACTGAATGTGTCCCCCAGCCAAAATCAGAAAGTGAAACTACAAGTTCCTACATGCCAAAGCAGATGTAGAGTGAATAAGATTAGGTATAATATGTAGAAAATAATGTATAAAACAGTTCATTTTCTCAATCTTTTATTTTCCATTCAGTTAAAAAAATATGTTTTTCTTTAGCTTTCTTTTTTTTATTTTCCCCCCCCCCACAATTTTCTTTTTATATAATTAGATAAGTGAGTAATGAAAAAAAAATGTATGTAATACAAAATGTGTAAACAAAAAGTAAAAAAATAATACAAAACATGCAGACAAAAAGTTAATATAATTCAAAGATGTAAAAAAATTGAGTAAATATATATATATATCAACAGAGATTGGAAAGAAAATTTACCAAATATATGACACTTTCTAAAACCAAATGAATAGATTGCCAAGGGTAAATCTCAACATATCTACAGTGTGTGCATTTATAGTTGTGACTTTTGACTCTCAGATTGGCTAACCTAAATAAGAAAAACATAAAGCAACTTAGAATTAGCCTGTAATAGGGGTGATGCCAGTGACATTTTTTTTTTTTTGCCTAGTTGGCCCAACCTTATAGAATTCAAAATCCTGACCTCTCATTGGCTCCCCACCCTAATTTTTTTTTAGATTTTCCTGTGCTGTCAAAAGTCACAACTCATAACCTGCAAATTGTACTATCAATGTTGTTATGATATTTTTAACAACCTTAAATCTACCCTACTGGTGTTGATAAATAACTCATAATATAAGGAAATTAGGTATGTTATCAATAGTTAATACTGGAAAGTTGTTAAAGTTTACTGCACTGGTAAGTTGTTACACCTACAGTTTAAATTCATATATATTATGTTTTATTATTTGTTTGTCTGTATAGGCGCAAGGTTACCCTACGATCATTGATCTAGAAGAGGGTACAGGTACTATCTTTATTTTAAAAATATTCTGTTCTCTGTTATGTAAAAATGTTAGAGACTCCCCCATTTTGTAACCAAGTCTATTGGCTCTGGTAAATATTTTTCTTAATTGGTTGTTTCCTTCCATAATTAATTATTTTAGACTAAATTTTAATTTGAATTTATAACATAGTTGTAATTTAAAATTAATTACCTACAGTATAATTCAGGAAAGAAGACGTGCGTTGACAGTGTGGGAAATCAGATGACACTCAGATTGGCCAACCTATGTGAGGGTAAAAATAAAGCCACTAGGTCTGTTTTAAACAGTTATCTCGAGGGTCACGCCTAGTTGGCTCAACCTATTGCCCGCCAAAATCTCGAGCTCTCCCCCCATTTTCTCGAACTTTCCCGTGCTGTCAACGCACGTCTTCTTTCCTGAATTGTACTATAGTTAGAATACAATAATAAATACTCATCATATTATAAAATAATGTTTGTTTATCAGTGTTACCAATTGCTTGTATTTAAAGAAATTTAAATAACAATCTTAATTCAAACTAATTAAAGATTCATCAATGACTTAAGATTACCTATGTATATAGTTTTAATGTAAGATTAAAGTTTATCATCAGTTTAAAGTTAAATCAATTTTTACTCTAAATTAAAAGAAAAAAAATTACAGCCCTTAGATTATTATTAAATAACAACTTTCTCAAATAATCAACCATCTTTTAAATCTATTCAGGCACATTTTCTCTAATCTAACATTTAAAAATAATAAAATCACTCTAAATCTCCTGTTAAAAATGAAGAGACAAATTAAAAAAAAAAAAAATTAATTAATTAAACCTATCCCATTACTTATTTTCAATATATATTTACTGCTAATAGGTATAATTTATTCATTCATTATTTTTAAATGTATTTTAAAGTTAGTGTTGGTAAGGTTTTATTTAACATATTAATTTAAATAATTCATTTGAGTATTTCACATAGATCTTTCTTTAATTTATTTGATATTAGTAAAGAAAGTAATACAATTTACTATACATTTAAATGATTATTTGTTTTCACCGAGATTTTGTGGTACCAATTCTTAATTATGAACAGAGAGTTTAATAAAAAGTAACACTATATTGTCACCACAATTTTACATGGTATAAAATTGTGGTGATAATATTGTTGTGTTACTTTTTATAACCCTCGCTAGTCATAACTATACAAATTAAATTAAATAAGATAATATAGATTTTATTTTTGTAAATTAAAAAATTTCATGAGGAAAAATTACATCTGATTTTATAGTTAGTTTATTTCTCCATTTTATAGCTGGACCAATTCTGTTTGAAGTTTAGCACATTTTTTTAGTGAACTCAAAAAAATAATAATAATAATAAGGTAGTACTTTTTACATCTATCTAAGTAGGTAGGCTAAAAAGTAATGCACACAACAGAATGACCTTTAGAAGCGTGCAAGGCTGCATTTGTTAGTGACACTCCCCCCCCCCCATATATGCATGCGCAATTTGAAAGCCTTGAGTTCATCCAGTGTATTTTGAGCAACGCAAGTATGGAGACGTGTTCTAGTGCTATGTAAAGGCGATGTTATCAAATTTTTAACTACTGAAAAAGTGACTCCTACTAAAATTTATCGTCGTTTAAAGGCTTTTTATCGTGACAATGCAGTTGATAGGTCAACTCTAAATCAATGGATAGTAAAATTTCATGCTTGAGAGCCAGAAAAAGCCATAAATGTTGAATAACCACGCAGTGGACGCCAATCATTGCAACAGACGATAAAAATTGCAAACTCAGATTCAAAATGATTTGACAAAAAGAAGCCGACACGTTCCTTAGATATTCCAATATGGTTTGCGATATGCTGTTGAGTGATTCGCCGGTCAATTTGAATCAAATTGTCGACGAGTTTGTGATGTTTATCGTCTGTTGCAGTTATCGGTTCTACAAGCATGTGTGCATTACTTTTCAACCTACCCACGTATATCCTATATTGCAAGTGATGAAATGTTTAATTTCTCTGCCTCAGGGAATAGAAATATTGTTTGTAAAAGGTAAGGTTCATGGTAAAGAATGCTAAACCTTGCATACACAACACTGATCAGTCACTTTTCAGATCAACTATGTTTAGGTGTTTTGTCTCACCTTTCTAGGAATACAACTCAGATCATTATCTGTGTATTACTTTGGTTCAAAAGAGGGTGTTAATCTTATCAGACACCCTGATCAGTCACGTAACACATGTGTGAATGATCATTTGTGTATTATAAAGTCTCCCCTTGATGACAATTCAACCAAAATTATTGTTAGAGTTTGTAATTTGGTGTTGGAATTAATTTCTTATCCTCTTGGTATCATTTAAGCCTGAGAATGGGAAATCATTGAATAAAAATATTAACCAATGAGCTCTTTAATATTTCCCAATTAATAAACACTACAAACATCCAAATTTAGGATAGTTTAAAATAGTTATTAAACTTGCCAAATATAAATCCTGGGTATTATCAGTAAGTAATAATTAAGCAAGTTTATCCTGATAGCCAGAAGGAGGTGTGTAATAAACGAGACAGCATATTTAATTGACCGAGCGAAGCGAGGTCTATGTTTTAACTTTTTCTTCCCCTGTCTTGCCCAGGTACTGGACCGTTTTGCATTTCGTTTGAAAATGTTTGTTACACGATTACGGCCAAACGCTTTGTTCGATTTTCTTCAAATTTGGCATGGATGTTCTTTGAAGTCATAAAAAATAACGTATGAGTTTTATATTTAATGAATTTAATTTTTACAATTTTTACAAACAAAAATAAAATTAAAAATATTTTTTGTTTATCATGAAATTTGGCATGAATACTCCTCCAAGTCAATAAATATGTATAGTTTTTTGTTATTTACATTTTTTTAATTAGTTTAAAAAAAAAGTTTAGACTTTTTTTTCAAAAAAATAATTTTTTATTTATTTTTTCTTGAAATTTGAAATAGATGTTCCTTTAAGACATTAAAATCGATGTATATGGTTTATTTTCTTAAAAATTGTTTAGAAGTAGCATAAAAATAACCTTCCCAACGGGGAATCGAACCTGGAATCTTCCGGTTTAGAACCTAGCCGGAGCTAGAGAGGCCGGCATCCTCCGGGATGCGCTCGCAACACATTATTTATTATTTCACAATACACATCGCCATTTTTCTCTTTTAATTGCTTACTGTTCATAACCTACAAGTTTATTTTATCTTTCGCCGACAAGAATATGTATGAACCAGTATACTTCATAATAGTTAAGAATATTTGTTATATTGTAAATCTTTCTGCGTATTATCTTATTTTTCTAAATTGCCTTAACTCCAGATGAACCTAGCATGCTGAAACTTGCACAGATTATTCTATTTCTGACGACCATACCATGATCAGTTAATAGTTAATTAATTAATTACTATTTATTGAAAAGTTGGTAATTTTTTTTGGTTAATCTGTCTCCCAATTTTGTAAACTAAATGTAACCAATTCTCCGACTATTTGGAAACCCAAAACTAAATTTGATTTCATCAAATTAAAAATATTTTTTCAAAGTTTGAAGGAATCCTTGTTCGAATTTGACAGGAATTATCCTTAAAGTCATTACAATCGTATATAAAGGATTTTTTAAATTTTTGACGTCGCGAGGTCTACTGTTCACAGAACTACTAGTGTATATTAGATGAAAAAATACTACCTTATGCATATTAGATGTGATCATTAGTGTAATGAAATTATGAAACATCTCACCTTTCTGGAAATACAACCCGGATTAGTGAAGTATTTATTCTTTGGATCTAAGGAGAGAAACTTGAACCTTTCCAACATAATGATCGGTCACTTTATATATCTATGGATGTAACCATCATTGTACTGCAATGTCACATATCTAAGAATACAACCTGGAATATTTTTAATGTTTATACTTAAGTTTCAGGAGACTTAGGCTTAAGAAACACATTGATCACACTTGCAGAGGGGTGACATTTATAGATTCAATATTTTATGTGTTATTATTTTTATTCAAAACATGTGGGCAGTTGGTCGAAATTTTTATGTTGAAAATCTGTTGGCTAATTTCAACAAATCATCCTAATTTCTTCAAAAGTGGATGAGAACTTTTAAAGAGCATTTTGTTTTTTAGAATGATCACTATGCTTCCATTAAATAAGCTTGCATAAAAAAGTGAATAAATGCACCAATTTATTAAAATAATAAAAAATTCTATCGAAGCTTAAGCCTCCCTGTTTTTTTTGGAGGGGGGTGCCGTATATCATCCTAGAAACCCTTTTGCCTATGGTGACAAATCTGTCTGCCGCCGTGCTTTGGGTTCACATCCCCCGAACTGTTCAAGCTAGAGTAACTGTTTGGCCAACACATAGGAAAAAATATAGAGAAGTTAAATACTTAGTATGCGCAAAAATAAGATAAAAATAAGATCGAACATTTTAATTTTCGAGAGAGGTATCAAATGAAAGGTACTCAAGAGTAGATTACAAACAGATATAACATTTTCTGGGTATTGTGCTTCTTACCGCCAATATTGCGTTTTAAACGCACGTTTAAATTTTTTGTTGCACTTATAAGTTGAAATATCCCGAAAAAAAATGTACTGGATGATCGAAACAGGGCATATTAAAACAACCCCTACTCTACTACTAATTTATTTTATTTTTTTGACTTTCATATAGGGCAGGATGGGGAAATAATGAAATATTATTTCATAAATAACTTATATGCTTATTAATAATCTACAAAACCCTAAACAGAACTTGGATGAAGGTGCTTCCCTGTGATTTTTTAAACAAAACTTACTTAACTTTCTTGAAATAAAAAATTCCTAGCTTATTCCTGAGAAAACCACTTATATAGTCAGATTTGTAATAAATTAACAACCTTTCAATCAAAATTTTCAAAACTGTTTCCAAGAACAAGAGTTTTTGGGGGCATCGCCCATAAAGTAAGAGCTAATCGGAATTTCTAAATTTCTCCATGGGGTATTATTTTTTATGATCATGTAAAATTTCATCAAAATTTGCTCAGATGACAGATAAACGTTTTTAAAAACAGCTTTTTGGACATAGGAGACCTCAAAACATCAAAATCTACCCAAGTTTACACGCCATACTACGCATATCAGAAAGAAAAAATAAAAGGCTGTATAAATAAAAAAATAAAAACAAAGATTTCAAAAAATATAAAAATTTGTTTAATGTATGTCCTTCAGAAAAAGAAAAATTAGAAAATATTGTTTGTAAACAAAAAAATAAAAATAAAACAAACAAAATAATTAGAGAAAAAAACCAGAAACTTATGAATTATAAATATTAATACATCATTTTCTTTGTAGAAAAACCTAAAAAAAAAAATTGTTTTTTATAAATATAATAACATAAATGATTTTATTTTTTTACTTTCAATAATTTCCGCAGAGGAGAGATATTTCTTATTAATTTAATGTATATTTTTTCACTTTATAATAAAAAATTAAATATATATATTTT
>KZ652861.1:69687-99360 GCA_001010745.2 Gerris buenoi
TATATATATAAAATAAATTGTTTTCTTTTTCCCCCTTTTTATGTTATATATATAAATATATATATTTAATTTAATATGTGTTTGTATCTGAGCATTTTTTTTATATCGTTAATTTTGAACAAAAGGATATATTTGACAGATGGATTTGACATAATGTGTAATTTCACTCAGTTTATAAGTTTTTATTAATGATAAAGTAGTGTTTGGTCAAAGTCAAGTAAAACAAATAAAAATACTTAATCTTTGGATCGAAGGAGAAAAACTTTAACCTCCCCGATACAATGATCAGTCACTTTACACATCTATGGAAGTGATTATCATTGTACTGCAATGATACCTCTGGGAATACAACCTGGAATATTGTTAGTGTTTATACTTAAGTAATAGGAGAGACACACTGATCAAACTTGCCCAGTGGGGCGACATTTATTCAATATTGTCTTTGCGTATCTTTAACCTGAAAAAGTGAGCATTTTTAATTTTTATACTCTCAGATCCCCTACATTACTACTATTAATAAAGTTTTTACAAACTGATAGCAATTAGCAAAATGTTTGAACACCTACAATATTTTATACGAAAATAACCTTTTTTTCAACTGACCATCTTCTCATTGTTCTTATACTGTTAAACTATAATGTTAAATTTTCGTTCAAAATCTGATCAGTTGTAATTTTGCTAAGAATAAAAATTGATTCAAAACATCTACTTTGCTGTTCGAAATTCCGATCACTTGTAATTTCAATTTGCTAAGTATAATTGTAAAACAGTTGTTTCAAAATATTCACTTTACATTATTATTTCTAACCATCTGTTTATAAACTCCAAACAAGAATATAATGTTACTATTATTAGTAATAAATAATAATAATCTGTAATAATATATCCCATTATGTCGATTTTAGTTATAATTGTTTTTTAAAAAAAGTGTTTAAATTATGTTCTTTTAACTATTATTTTAGTAATTATTGTAGAAACAAAATAAATTAAAGAGTTAAACAAAATAATCAAAAAGTTAAAAATAAAATAGACAAAAAAAAAAAGTTTTAATAAACCATTTTATTTAATTATTGTTTGTGAACAAAAAAATCATTTAAGCAAGAAGCAATAATTTCAATAAATTTTGACTTTTTTAAAATTTTATTATTTATTTATTTTTAGCATTAATACTTGTTTTTATTTATTTATTTTTTTTAATAAAAAAGCAACTAAACTTTAGTGTTTGCACTCTGATCTTAAAAGGAGAGTTTTAAACTTCTCAGACAGACAGATCAATCACTTTTACACATGTATAGAATCATACATAAGTGATCATTAGTATGCTTCACCTCTCCAACAAATAAAACCCAGATATTATTATTAGTGCAGGTTTGCTTCCAAGAAGAAAGTTCTTCACAGACACATTGATCGGTCATTTTTCACATAAACTTAACTAGATGAATGAATAAAAAACTTCTAAAGTTTCAGTTTGATCAAAAATATGTTTAATAAAAAAATATTATTATTTCAAATGATGCTATTTCTAATTACAAATCCAACTGATAAAAAAAAATACAAAAAAAAAAAAAACAGTATTACCAAAAATTAAACAGAAATTAATTATAATATGAAAGTAAATATCTTAAATAAAAAACGTTTTTTTTTAGAAAAAAATTAATGCACAAATTTTTAAAATAATAATAAAAAAAACCAAAATGTTTTCATTTTATTGTNAAAAAATACGGAAATAAGGGAGAAAAACAAAAACATTGAAACAATTGTCTTCAAGAAACAAGGTACCAAAAACAATTACATATTTAAAAAAAAGAAAAAAAACATTTTCTTCTCTTGACTGTAAAAATATAATGATTATCACACGAAGATAAGTTCATTCTTCCGTTTTGAACAAGTGTTTAAAATTAATTTTTAAAAAATTAATCCAAGAGGGTCTCATTTCTTTTTTTACCATCTTCTACATTTTCCTTTAGCGTCTCCTCTTTTGAGAGATAAAAAAATCTTGTTTATGGATTTTTTTTTTTTTTTTTTATCCTGTCGGTGAAGCCAGGATCGGCGGTTGTACGTTGGAACGTTTAGCCGCTTGCCGACGTTGAACAAGTTTGGATTCCGAGGGCGGGCTTAGTCCGAACGGAGGCACAGTTATCTCTGGCTCGACTGTGGATCCGCAGATGGAAAAGTGTTGGAGGATAACTCTGTTCAGAGACATGGCGGTATCGGCATGTATCGACAGGTCTTTGGCAGAATTATTCCTTTTGATGATGTGTGGAGTCGACAGAGGACGTGAGCATCCACTCTTCGTAGCGTTTACAATCCAAGGATGGTTCAGAACTTGATCAGCAGTCAATCGGCATGCGGCCTCTTTCACCAGAAGCGAAGAGATGAATTCTTTCGCCTGTTGTGAAACTCCGGACCATCCCCGTTCGGGGAATTCTACACGCCCTTCCATTATACTCTGGAACAAATCCATCTGACAGTCTGTGCAGACCTCTCCGTCGGCCCAACCACACTGTCCACCGCATTCTCCCCAAAACGGTGAATATCCACAAAGAAGAATGTAGACAACGACTCCCAAACTCCACAAGTCGCATTTCTTGTCGTAACCGCCTGTTGATTGACCGGTGAATGCAGTGACAACTTCGGGCGCCATGAACTCGGCACTTCCTACCGGGGTGAGTAACTGGGGTGTGGCTAGCGGCGAGTTGATTGACGTGTTGAACTTTATTCCAGAACCCAGATCAAAATCGCAAAGTTTGACAGGCGTCAGGCTGGTCTTAGATACACACAGGATATTCTCTGGTTTTAGATCCCTGTGAGCAATTCCTAAAAATAAACAATAAACATTTCATTAGAGACATCCCCTCAAAGCAACATAATAAATACACCACAAGAGAGGAGATAATTCCTATTTTTAAAAAAATCGAGTACTAGAATAAAAAAACAAATTGGTCAGATCAATTCTAACAAAAATTTCTCATTTACATAGTAATAGTTCTAATTAATATATTATAAAGAATGATTAAAAAGTGTTCAAAAGGTAATTGTTTATACTTGGTTTTCAGCTAAATCAGATTTATTTTCATCAATATCTTGGAACTATATTTTTCTAGTATTTAAATGAACTACAAGGTAATATTTTTTAAATCAAAATCGTTGCAACTGTTTTTTAAAGATAATTTAGATAGTTAAAATAAAATTAGGGGAGCTCCTCCAATTTTAGAGTTGTCTGTTCTGATTATGTCTCAGGAGTATGATTTTTCATCTAAATTGGCCCAGAAGATTATTAGTACCGAGTCTACATAGACTACAGACATGTTTTTAATTAAGACTTTCTTGGAATACTTTCTCATATTATTCATATACACTATATATGATAAAGTAAAAACAAAATATGACTGTTAAATGATGATTTAAGAAGATAAGTTACGTTACCTTTGCTGTGAAGGAATGACAGAGCCGATGCTAGGTCGCGAGTAATAAGCGCAGCCTCCCTCTCAGTGAAATGGACTCTTTCCTGAATTCGGGCAAGGAGTTGACCTCCCTCAACCTTCTCAAACACCAAGTAGAACCTCTGATCATCTTCAAACATCTCAAGAAGCTGGATGATGTTTGGATGACCATGACAGTGATGAAATGTTTCCACCTGGTGACAACAACAACAAACCGATGTTAGCTCATTAAATTAATCACTTGATTAAGCAACGAAGAAAAAATCTTTTTCCAAGTGTGTATAATTCAGTGTAAAATGGATGCATAGTGTCTCTTTCATACTTTTTCTCTTCTAGCTGGTAAAATTTAAAAATCAAATTCAAACTACTGTCTCAACTACACACTGACTCTTTTTCGTTCATTCTTCATCCAGGGTTCTTAATTTACTTTTCCTTGATACTATTCAAAATTTTTAAATAAAGGTTTGGTAACCTTTATCACTTAAAGATTATATCTAATTAGGATCTCATCGAAATCCCAGCTAAAATGATAAATTTGTAAACTTCAAAATAAGAATTCATACCTCTTTGAAAACACGCTGACGTGGGTGACCCGGTATCTTGTCAATGATTTTGACGGCAAACTCCATTTCAGTGAGAACATTGACACATGTCTGCACCGAGGCGTAAGCACCCTTACCGAGTACCTCACCAGTCAGTCTGTACAAATCTGCAACAATAACAACCAAAAACCATTCAATTAGCTGTAAATAAAAAAATTGGTAAAATATTACAAAACAAAGTTCAAAAGTAGATATGTATTTTATTTATAAATAGATATGTATTTTATTCAATTAGTTGTAAATAAAAAAATTGGTAAAATATTACAAAACACAGTTCTAAAGTAGATATGTATTTTATTTCTTTAAATTCTCACCATCTAATTTAATAAGCAGGCACTTCTTTTATAGCAACTTTATCAGGTATCAGAATATTTTGGAATTTGAAACAGCTATGTATCTATACCATGGTGCAATAACAAATAATGTCAATTTTAAGAGAAAATCAGTTAGATTACGGAAGGTGCACTGCCTGGTTTTTAATTGCAAGAACCACCAATGCCCTAAATCACCTAATATAATCATAACAGAGAACTGTAGGACATTGGTTTTTAACGAATGTTCAGGAATTAGAACCTTATTTGGATGTATCAAGCCATTTTTAATTTGAAGTGTACATAACTAGAGAGTGCAAACAAATATGTTTCAAGCTACTTTTTTAATTTTCCTCACTACCTATAGTAGGAAAAGTATTGTTTTCGTCAATTTTTTTTTAATTCTTCTTTTTTCTCCAAATAAAAAGTTGCTTTTGTATGAAAATACATTTTGGTAGATAAGTCTTAACCCTTTAATGCACGGCCTCAAAACAATTAGGTTTTCCTAGATGCACTGTGGTAGCAATGTTTACCACCCACCTATCTATGTATAAATACATTTATATTCCAATAATCTATATATATATTATTGTTCTCGACCCTAGTAGCTAAAATATTTTTAACACCTTAATTTTCTGAGTAACAGCCCAAAATATTTTTTAAAATAAAAGATTTTATAAAAGTTTTTGAGTCCGAGGAGATTTTGATCTTATAAAAGGAACGAAATAGCCCGCTAGTAAAAAAACCAAGTGGGAATGTTTGGTAGGGGAGCCCTGTCAGCTGGTACTCTATCCCTACTCCTCTACACTATTCCCGAGCCGAGATAATCCCCCAAACCGTTTTCTACGTTCTAGAATGTTCCAGAGTCTTCCTTGGGAAGAGACTAAGAGACCTTGAATGGTCCCCCCCCCTTCAACTCCCTACAAAACAGAAGTACGCAGTACGCACTAACTGCGTCAAAACATATCAACAATTAAAACGTATCATTTTGAAGAGGAGGCATATCAATTTGAAAGAGGAGGAATATAGAACACCACAACTAGTATCATATTGTATATTCCCTACGAATGAGTTCAATTCTACAGAAACAGTTAATTCTCAGGACAAACAACTAACCCGAAAACTATGAATAAGTTCTACTAAATCTTAGAAGAAACAACTTAGTATTTGCTCATTGATAGTTTAGATGTTGATAATATGAAGCCTCGATTAAACTGTGATACTTCTCTCACGATAGAACCATCAAGTGACCGCGATAGCACTGTCGCGGAGATGCACAGTCTACACGATTTTTGAGATGAGAGTCGATAGTACGACAAAACAATTTGTTTTAAATACGTAAATACACAGGCGATAGTTACTATCACGACCGCAACTCTCTCGAGTCAACTATCACCGTAAAAAGGGGCTTATAAGTCAGTTAAAAAAAAAATCTCAGTAGAACTACACCACCATTGTTTTTAAACTTTAAATATCACAAGTAGTCCAAACAAGTATTCATTTTCATTTTTTGTGTGCATGGGCCTGGTTGCTTCTAGGATTATTTTGAGTAAAAATCCTTGAACCCTTATTTTTTCCCCCTTCAGATACCAAATAACGTTCCACGACTTCTATATTATGGTTCTTAAAACTTCTTAAACAAGACCAGGTGTTGGCTTCTAAAGAGCCCTTTCTTGTGACCTTCAGTGACCCTTCTCTTTACCTTTTGTTGTAGGTACCTACAATCCCGTTTTCTTCTACAACTCCAACTAACTTTAAAACCGGTTTTTAAATAACGTACGTAGAACACTGGAAAGGACTAACCTTCTTAAGGAACAAGGGGTTAGAGATTCCCTGCGTGTAGGAATTATTCCAATGGTAAATTTTGATAAAATTTTCAATAATAAAATGGGAAACACCGGACGGTGTATTATTTATCTACTTGTATTTATAAGAAAGTTTATTGTATCAAACAATTTTTTATTTTATGATAGTATAATAAACTAGGCCTTTAGATAAGAGAACGCATTTAACGATTGTTTTCTAAATAAATGTATGTATATATATTTGTAATCTTTAATCACAAACTGACTATATCTTATCATTAATTTGCGTATTTATTTTGTAAATTCTGTAACACAGTTTGTTTTGTAAACAATTTTTTTTATATAATGTACTTTTTTACTGTATGATAACGCTTGTTTTCTAATCGTTATCGCCATTTATTGAATTTTTTATTACATTAATACTGATATAATTATTTTTATAAATGGTTTTATATATAAAAAAAGAAGTTTTTTATACATTATATTACGGGATGAATTATCCAAATAATTATTTTAATTTCATTGATCAAATATATTTTGATAAACCTTCTTTTTACGATGTTAAATTGAGGATATATTGCGTCATTTATTAAATTAGAATTATAGAAGGGTGACAGAACGTATTACTATTAGAACTTAGTAGGTCCCTCAAATGTTATCATAATTTAGATAACTAAGTATGAAAGGTCCAGTTCCAGTGATGTGGTGCATTTTAGTCCACTAATCATTAAAATAGTCGATGATATTTTGATATATTTTCTTAAAGTTATACGTAAATAGATATAACTATGCACACAATTACTTTGGCACAGGTTTCTCTTTGTTCGTTGTTTCAGGTTTTTGAGGTTTCATTTAATTGTTATTGGACATTTTATCCTAATACACATAAAAAAATAATAATTAATCCTTAAAAATAATTCCTCACCGACGGAGAATCGAACCCAAACTCTGACCCTTCGCAATTAAATTTATTAAATATCTCTCAGAAATGAGGTATTTCCGGGGAAAATGACTTGGTTAGATTCCGATATTTTAGAATTATTTAGTCAAATCGGATCGTAGCGTTTTCGAGAAATATTTTTTTGAGTTTTTGGGAGTAGCCCCTAAATTTAGAGCAGAAATTCATGTCTCGATATAGCTTCGGGGCATGATTTTAACTGAACATTTTGGCCAATTTTCGCTTTATCACAATATTTTCTTTAACATATATTTATATACTACTTATTTGAGAAAGTAAAAAGGCAAAATTTATGTCTAGTAAAAAACGACAAATAATGATGTAGAAATTTTAAGTTTGTTGGGAGTTGACCATAATTTCGTACCATTAATGATGCCTAAAATCAAATCCATTATTTCAGTCATCAAAATAATCTAAGAATTTATATTAAGCGGAAACAGGATTCTCTAATTATAAAGTGTCTGATCATCTATCCAGCATTGATTGATGCCACATTCCTCTAATATCAAAGTTAGTTCGAAGAATAATGTTAGGCAACACTGGCAACAGCAAATGCTGATATAACAAGTAAAACAATCCTTTGTACGCAACAGCTCGAGGAGGGCTAAGGCCTGCTAATAAATATAACAAACATGCTTTAATAATCCAACAATCTCGCTGTCGACCAAAGATTAGACAAGTTGTTCCATCACCATTGATTAATGTCACAGATTCTCTTGGAATTAATTACGAAGACTTAAACATAAAACAAGACGAGATGTCATTAAACAACTATAAAAATCCACGAATGCATTCTCCTGCCTGTCTTTCACTAGAAATCCACGCGGAAGCTTCTATTGGCGTAATCCATAATGTCGAGGCATTGGTTGAAGTCATTGCCCCTGTCTCCAGTCACTTGATGCTATCAACCTTATTCAAGCTTTATATACACACAGAGGGGTCAACGAATCCTTATCGACTCCTGTGTAGTAGTACTACTGGAACTGTGTCGCAACTCTTCCGAACCCAGGTTGTTTTAATTCAAGCCGTTGTGCGAAGACTCCCCTCCTCGTCAAGAATTCCCACTCTTTAACTCAAAACCTCATGGTCTATCTAATCCAACTCTCTACTTCTAGCTGCTTTTCGTCGTCCACGTGCCTAACTTTTCTCTCTGTTGCGAATATGACACACTAAAGTGCTGTTCCTTAGGACCTGGTTTTTTGTTATCGACTCTTTATCCTTTCAGAGGACCCAGGTGATGCAACGAGCCAACGAACCCAAGCCGAAATACTCCTCCCCGAAGCAGAATAATAACAATTTCTCCCACTTCTTCCACACGTCTGTGCAATTTCACATCAGACCTTCTCCCGAACACCTCCTCCCCCTCTCCCCCTTTTTTCAAACATCCATACCCACAACTGACAAGACTCATGACGTTACGTCACACTGAAATATAAATTATACAAGTTGAATGAACTCTCTCTTAAAAAACAAAACTGGTTTCCCTTTTCTTTTTGTTTGTTTGTATATATAGTACTTTTTTTTTAAATGATTCATATGGGTTAATTAAAACAGCTGTTTTAAAAATAGAAATTGTATCTATGTATTAGCACATTGCTGAATAAAGATTAAAACTATATTAGTATTCTGTTCCATTGAAGGGATGCAATTAATATCCTCTTCGACTAGAAGCTGAGATATTCTGTTCCAAAACAAAGCTATTAGAAATGCTATAGTCAGCATTGTAAGCCATCTGAGCCAAAACAAACCAACGAGGGACACAGCTTTTAATAAAGGATAAAAAAAAACGTAAACTAGAAGCTGTGGGCTTCCTATTCCAAAACAAAGGTATTAGAAACTTACAGATTCTAGGCTAGAAATGAAATATTAATTTAGAGCGTAGATTAGAAACTAGCTTTATGTTTTCTGTTCGATTGAAGGGATGCAATTAATATCCCCATAGACTAGAATAGAAGCTGAGATATTCTGTTCCAAAACAAAGCTATTAGAAATTTGCAGCTTCTAAGTAAAAAATACTCGTAAAAGAACAATTCCTCCTCGAATTAAAGAATAACTAAAGAGTTCCATGTATGTGCTGCTTTATTCTGTTTCAAATTTCGCAAATAAATATACAAGAAACTTTTTCGTGTGAACTAACTTAAACCTCGTCGAGTTTATAAAGATATATTTATGTCCGACATTCGAAGGGAAATTAATTAATAATAAGGCTAATTGCGAGAGGACGTAAATTTTCCAAAAGACAACGCTGGAAGGAATACAACTTGAAAGTTCAGGAAGTAAATATATATACGAGTATATGTATTAAGAATTTTTAAAAATTATTAATAAATTTAAGAAGAAGGTGTAATTGTACATTACTTAGGTTGAGTTGAACGAACTCAGTTCAATTTTGTTGTGAATTAATTCTAATTTTCCCGTTAACAAAAAAAATAAAAAATATATATATATATATTATGAAGAGAGAAGGGGAATTTTAGAAAGTTAAGGTTAGTACCTTTATAGTATAGTCTTAGTTTGGGGGAGAGGGGGTTAAAAAGAAGTAAAGAACGAGGTCGTAATATTTGGTGGTGGGATGGCAATCGTTTGGACGAGGAGATCTGAAAAGACGAAGAGGGAGTAACGTCCATTGTAATTCTCCAAGAGTGGGGCATGACTACTATTGGATCCGACCAACATCGTGGAGGTGGATTCCCTACTGCAACAGTTAGCACGCGGATAGACGACGAGAATGGGTGAATCCGGTCACTAGTCTATAATATAAACATCAACTAAGGAAATGAAACAAACAGATTTGGGACACACGCAACTTTTAACCAGGGTTAATGGCCGTGGAGGACAAATAAAGATCTATGTTTCCGTTGAGATGAGACCATCGATCATTTAGCATTTGCATAATAATTTTGTTAGCATTTAAAAACGTCATGTATCAAGAAGGAAATAAATTTTCTCAAAGAAATAGAATTAGTGTGGGACAGCGCTTCATCACGACTTATTATTGGACGAATCGTAAAATAATATCGTCGATAAAATAATGTAATCCCACCGGGCATTGAAACCATAGTTATTCAGATCTTTTTCGATTCCTACTGAGGTCACATTTATTTTTATTCAATAATTAATGTGCGACGGATGAAATTCATCTAAATCGTAAGAGCTCTTTTATAGATATATAGGTGTTAAAAAAATGTTTGTGAGCATGCGAAAGTAAAAGAAATAAACGCAGAAGATTGAAATGAATATGTGATAAACAGTGTGCTAATTGAAATCGGACGAATAGTTTTTAAGATTCGGTGGTTCACAAAAATTTTAATGGACAGGCACGAGACAAAAAATGTACCCTGATGTCTGAGAAATATAAAGATATTCGCTCTTCAGCATGATCCCAATGCGGTACCTTCGGTAATCTCGGAAGCAAAAATTTGCTTTAAATTTTGGAAAGGGTCTTGTGAAACATGTGGAAAGTCTCAAAGAAAAAACTCAAAATTTCGCCCCCAATACTGGATTATATGCAAATTAAATTTAAATTATTTCAATTGCGATTCGAACACGTATAATGTTCTATTGAAAGACATGTATTTAAAATAACAATTGTTCATTCGAAAAGAATTTCCTATTCATTCAGACATGTTTTAAATTAATTATAGTTTCCCTGTTTAAACAAAATACGATTAATAGGTTATTTAATTAAATAAAACAGATGTTTAAAGAGTCAATAAAACAGGTATACCAATCATTAATTAATATGTAAATAAGTGAGCAACTAAATAAATATTACAAAGAATTTAATATCGTTCGTTTTTATTTTTTTTACAAGTGGTATTCAATTTGGGAACATGCTATTTCTTTTACGTTGAGGCCAATATTAGATGTAAGCATTAGCAAAAAATTAGGTTATTACAGGTCGAATAGATTAACAGTAGTTTTTGTCAACATTAATGCAAAATTAAGTTTGTTAGAGGACGGAAGGATTTCCGTGATTATCAGTGTAAAGAGGTCAAACCTTTTTGGGATTTGATTTCAGTCGAGATATGAAAACCACTAAGCACAATTGGGCATTTCCGAAAATCTGGCTTTATCCATTTCTACAGAATTTGGTTGGGACTTGGGACAATAAACTCTTACTATATGGACTCAATAGATGTTTGATTTGCATTACCGGAATGATTACGATATATATATTTAGTGTACGGTTTTTTCTTTCAATATCTGTCTTGTATACATATATTTTATTTTTTCTTGAAAAACTTAGTGTACTCTGGAAGTATTTGATTTCACAGCAAGTTGAAAGGTTATCTGGTTAGCTATGTTGATAGGAAGGCTAAGTCTCTGCTGGTTTCTCTTGACCCGGTTGGCACCTTGTCTTGTCCTATCAAAGTAATTCTTCCAGATTTCTCATGGTCTCCTTTCCTTCGTTTCTTTCACCTCCAACCTTCTTCCAACTCCTCATATCCTTCTCCTTCTTTCGTATTTCTTCTTTTTATTTGTTTACTCCCTGTTCGCCATTCCTTTTATTATCAACTTTCACAAATGTGCAACTAATTACTAATACTGCATCCTTAGCTTATTTTTTATAATTTACACTTATTTTCTTATCTATTATCACATCTTCATATTATTCATTATTCTTTCTTATCACTTATAATAGGTTTGTTTCAACCACACTTCAAACTACATAGTTTGAAGTATGGTTGGAACAAACCTAATATATTAATTTCTTCGTCGTTCTTTCTTATTGCATGTCATAGATATTTTACATCTTTCTATTATTTTACATTTAGATATTTTACATGTTTCTATTATTTTAAATCTAGATATTTTACATTTTTCTTTCTCATCCCTTATCGTATTAATATCATAATTTCTCATTCAATAAGATTACTTTATCATGGTTTTAAAACATATATTATGGTTTATTGTGCTATAATTTTTCTTCTCCTAAAATAATTCTTTCTCTTTCATTTATATCCAATATAATTAAGAGGAATATACTTCATGATTCATAATCCAGGAAAATAATTCTAACATTTTATTTTATTAAAAGGCAGAGCTTCATTTATAAAAGAATGCACAAACAACTAAAACCACTCTTCACAACCAGAGGCGAGGCCACTAAATGATCTTGAACTGGCAGAACACACTCCTACAACTTGCGTCGTAACGAAGCAACAGTCAAGTCTCAGTAGCGAAAAAAAGAGAGAGGAAACGGGAAACAGCAGCTGGTTTGATTGCGCCTTCACCAGTGAAAGTATACCCTAACATCTTTTATGTACCGAGCTTAAAAGTCTGTGGTTGTAAATATTTAATATTTATGTTGAGCGAGAAAAATAATAATGTACAAATAATGTTAGTTTCCATTTAATTTACCAATAACCAATTAACTACAAATCATTTTGTTTTGGTTTGAGATGGATAAATTACTAAGAGAGAAAACAATATAAAATTGTGTTTATCATCATAACTACGATAAGGTACTAAAATTGTGGTAGATCCTACATCCAAGTTTACTTTTAGTTAACCAAGTAGAAAAATAATATATATATATATATGAATTTTTGTTTTGAATTGGTTGAAGGTGGGTGAAAAGTAAGTATATAGTATTCTAGATACAGTTTAGATAGAAAGGCAACAGTACTTGCTGAAAGAAATGATGAATTAATGGACTAAATAAACATCCATGAATGCTCCTGTTATTAATGATTTTATTTCAATCCCTGTTGAAGGTTATCTTTAAAAATAAATAATACAATGTATACATACTTTTGGCTCACCCTTTACATATATGTTTTATATATTCAAATACATATACATATATCAATTTCTGAGAACTACCTCGTAGCATTTTAAATTGTGTTGATTATGTGCAGTGTAAATAAGAGATAAACAGAGAGGAAAACAAAATAAATTTCGTGTTGGTTTTTCACGAGTTGACAATATTCAAATAAGACAAACAAAATTATAAAAATACGGGGAAAAAATAAATATTTGATTGCGGATTCATTATTCAAGTGATACATAAATTATTTCTGCGGGGAAAACCATCTTTATGACTTATGACATTAGTCTGGCACATGATTTCAACCGTGTGTGAACAAAAACGGACAGCTGTCACCTTTGCAGGCGGGTCAGACCAAAATTAATGAAACATGGTATATAATAAATTCAATGAAAATGAATATAAATATTTAATTACACCCGGAGGAAATTCAATAAATTAATTTGGGATATAAATAATAAGTGAACTACCTCCCAAAAATGATGAAAAATCATTGCAACTAATTGAAAGTAACAAGAATATAATGATCATATTGATAAACACAAATCGCAAGTGTTTCATAAAACGACAATTTGTTCTTTGTCTGTCTATGTCTTTGGCAGGCCAAGGCCTTAAGCCATCTTTGGCTTAAGGCCATAATTGGCTGTTATGCGCACGGAGTCGCTCGAAGTCGAATGCCCATATCTTAAAAACTACACGTCCAATTCCACATTTGAATCACAACCTTATTTTTATTAACACCTATATTTTAAAAAGTAGTTTATGAAATTTGATGGTTTGTCAAAAGTAGCCCACAGATATTCCATGTTTATGACAACTTTAAGCTTTGGCTTTATCCAAAAAAAGCTCAATCAACTTCTCACATTTAATTCCCAGCGAAGCCACATTATTTTTTAAGAATTTTTAAATGTTCACATTCTATGTTCTTGGTCAAATCTAAAATTTAAATCTTATTTCAGTATATACATATTTTATTTCATATTGATGTGTCCAGTAGGAAGGACGCTGGGAAGTTTTTTTAAAAATATTTCTTTAGGAGTAAATAGTTTTTAAATCATTTGAAAGTTCAATTTTCCAAATAACTAACTGCCCATGCCTCTACGCCTTTCGTTTACTACTCAGAAAATAGGGGAGGGTTTTTTACACGTTTTATCAATTTTAAGTTCAATCGAAATTCTTTATTTTTCTTCTTCCCGCCCGCGCCCTGACGTTGATCCGTCTAGACGATATTACAATTGGTAATTTCTCGCGTCTAACCTTTATATATTACTACCAACACACGAAATACAACCAGAACAAATTTACACAGCGTTAAAAATCAGAACATTTAAATTCACTCGAGTCCCGAGGCCAAGGGTAATAACCTTTTTCTCTAAAACCATTCTTGTATTTTTTTACCTTCAATAAATTTAACTTCTCAATTTGTTAAATTTTCTCGGGGAAAAACTTAGTTTACGCGAAAATAACGAAAGCCAATTAAGTAAATTATTATTAAACTCACTAATCAACTAAAATGTTCAAAACTTGGATTACACAAAGAAAAGACTTCTTTCAAAAACTAAATTTAGGGCTATAACTCCAGAACGGGTCGAAAAAATGACTAGTCCGTAGCAACCTTTTTGGCTGCTTTTTAGGAATAGAGTCATCTCTTAAAGTATGTATTTACATCATTATGTATAGAACACCCTGTGAAGTATGCTACGTAAATGAGTACGTAAAAAAAGTTTCTACGTATAACTATACTGCATACTTCCTAGTCGCATTATATTTACCCCTTAATCTTACCGACGCAGTTCTGTCATCCCATACTATAAATATTACTTTTTTGTTCTATTAAACCCCCGTCATTTAGTCTTCTTTGCCTCTGCCAAATATCTGATGCGCGTCTTCCTCGTTTGGGGGCAGTCCTCGTGGTCCAACAAGCCACCTTGTCTGTTTCCTAAGATCAACCCCTTCCACGCTACATTTATTTATATCTTTTTCTAGCAAAATCCAATTTTTTTTTTCACCCTCCTACAGTTAAAACGGCGAAAAAACATTTCCCGTTACATACATAATTAATACGTTTATATGAAAGTACATATGGTTTAATTTTATAATTTATCTTTTTTTTAAACTGTTTGTTTTTACTTTCTTGGCGAGGATTCAAAAAACGTCTAACTGGGAAAGCCCCCGACGAGTCTGAGTTTTTATAGACCTTTTCTTTTTTATGTACTGACTGAACGAGAGATACGGGGGAAAAAGAAAAGAAAATTTTGATTTTTGAAAAGAAAAAATCTTTGAATTAGATTTCCTGGGTAGACGAGGTGATGACCGCAGGTCTACAATTGTATAATTACGTTTGACCCCTTGTGAGTTCATAAAATTATATATAGATCTGTGTAAGAGAGCATTTTCCTTTTATCAAAATCTTTATCTATTATTTTTCAAAAAAATCTTGATTGTCATAATAATTTAAACTTGCCAGAAACTTATATAGGCTTTTAGTAGAGAAATAAAAAATAAATTAAAAATAGCACAAGCTTTCTATTCCAATACATCTAAAAATAGGTACATCTTCTGGAGCAACTAATAGGTATATATTTCTAGTCTATATATTAAAGAAAGATCGTAATGGACCAGGCATATGAGCTCTCCGTTTCAAAGAAACATTGGCATCTTTCAGCAACTTATCGTATTTTAGCAATTAAAGGATATTTTAAGTAAAAAAGGATAATGAAAGGATAATTGTAAGTAAAAATCTTATACTCCAAAACACATTTATATTCATCTGGAACTTAAGTGAACAAGTAAAGCATGGGAATTTTAACAGAACCTTAAGTAGTAGTAGTTATCAGCTGTTAAAATAGAAATTTATTTCCATCATTAATTTATCAGTGCAAGTAATGAGTATTTTAGTTATTTGAATAACTAGACACCGACAATATTTATTTGATAAGGAGAGGTATGCTTTTTGTCATAAAAATAATTCATAAACCAAAAATCGTCGGTTTTTATTGTTGGCTGTTTAGTTTATTCATCACGATATGTGTTTTTAAAGATAGATTCGAGATGTTAGGTAGCAGGTTTTTTATAGATGCATGTTTTTTTAGAAATGCGTAGTTAGAAAGTTTGAAGTACAAAGTAGCATGTTTGTTAATGTGCGTAGTTGATAATACTAGGTAGTATGTTTAAGTGCGTAGTACTTATGAATACTGCGTACTACTAAAGTATGTACTACAACAGTAGTAAGTTGTTGTCCTTGGGCCGGCTGGTAGATAGGCTCTGTTCCCGAGGTACAATGGTAGGTTTTTTTAAACCCCGTAGTTTCATTTGGATGAGTACTCCTGACCTATCTTAACAAAATACTGCAAGGAGGGGGTTCCAAACACTACGCTACGCTTCACCCTCGACTTCTATATTGATTCCAACTTCCAACTCACAACCAAAGCACAGATGGGGGTTCTTCCCGAACAATTCTAAACCACCCACTGCGTAGTTACCTCTACCTTCCAAATAATTTGTGCTACAACATCTCATCTTCATTTAATTTAATTTATCTTTTAAGGTAGACCATGATGATTTTTACAACAGGGAACTACGTTTCCTTTTCCACCTCTATTCATTCTTCATAATATCCATGTTGATACTGATGGTTGTTTTAGACAGAAAGTAGAATTACCTTTTATCTATATTCTTAGCGGTTTTCTTCAACTGATAAGCTACTGATTGATAGAAATAGATTTGTTTTGGAATAGAAAGCACAGCTTTGCCTTTCTATATTCTTACCTGATAAGATAATTTCTACTCTATAAGTTGCTGATAAGCTAGATCTAAATGCAGTTTGGAATAGAAAGAAATCTGTTAACATCTCTACACTCTTACTTTTTTTTTATATATCCGTACTTTTACCACCTCATAATTATCATTTACCACCGATAAATGACTGGCTGATGGCTGATAGAAGAGAATACTCACAACTAAGTTTCTATATTCTAATCTAAATATTTACTTACAGATACACCGTAAACTTTCTTGTAAGCTAATTTTACTTTTTATTTGCGAAATTTTTATTTATATTGTTTTAAAAGTTTTTAAGGTAACTTAAATATAAAAAGGGCTTTTTTTCAAATTTGTTGAACACCTAGTTTTAGAGGAATTTAACATCAAACGAACGTACACCTTTATATGCAACAGTTAAGTCAGTCTTAAAAGAAAATACAAATAATAAAAATGGAGTCTTAGTTTCTTACCTTGAAAACAGCATGAGGCGAGGCTGGTTGTCGTCCTCTTCTTACGCCTCTGTTTCTTCGCAGCCTCTTTCCTCTGCTCGACAGTATCAGACTCATTGGTCTTGTCACGCAGCACTACCGCTTCTTCTGCACAAAAAAATAAAATAAAAATAAATAAAAAAATAAATACAATAAGCTTAAAGTTTACCTGTTAATAAAGGGTATTTTTTAAATTATTTGCCAATTTTCTTAATTTATTAACTATTAAATTTGACAAAGAGTATAATATATCGCTGCCATCAGCGTTAAATATTATTTTAAATGTAATTAGATTGTATACAGGACGGTAAAAGAAAAAATAAACTAGTAATTCAATCATTATTATTATTTCCCTATTAATTATTATTCATAACTAATAAAAAATAAATGCAGAATTAAAAATCACATGTATAAAATCGAGGAAAACAAATTATTTACCAGGAAATCCTTAACAAATAAAATTTGCTAATGCATCAAAAAAATAATTTTTTTAACTGTCCTTGATACCATTTTTATAATTTATTTTTGTTTTTGATTGTGAGTAATACATCTGTTTTATCTAGAATTATATTGATAATGAATTGCCATATAAAGAGGAAATAAATAAATAACAAAAAAAAATTATTATCTTGTATATTTTTTTGAAATTATATAATTTACTATGAAGGAATTATATTAGATAGAGACGATATTGAAAATGTTAAAAAATCGAATATTATTAAAGCAGACAAATTCAAGTAAGCAATGAGAAACTAAAAATTTAGACACTCTTTAAGTCTACCTAAACAATAAAAACAATCCAAATTAAATTCCCAGAGAGATGAGATATTAAAACACTAATGATCACATCCATAGATGTGTAGAGTGATTGCTCAGTGTGTCGGAAAGGTTTGAATTCTTTTTCTTGAGAACTAAAGCCCAAAAACTAAACAAATAAACTGGGTTAGAATTTAGAATCCCAGATAGGTGAGACATTACAGCATGGTACAACCAATCAATAATGGAAAGCGGGAAATTTAAATAATTATAAAGTAACTTTATTTTATTTTTATCAGGGACATTCAGATGACTGATAATTAGGTAAGAATCGATTAGTAAAATTAATTTCAGTTTATTGTTATTTATTTATTTCTCTCTTGTAACTTTATTGAAATTAGTTATATATATATATATATANTTTTTATGCTTATACCATTAAATAATCATCTTGTGTTATATTATATATATATATGTGTGTGTGTGTGTGTGTGTGTGTGTGTGTATAAATAATAAAATATATACATAATATAACAAGGTATGAAATATTGAGATATCGCTTCCCATGACTCATACTCTTGTCGACCTTCGAACGTAAAACAAGTTACTAAATTACAACAGAAAATTGTAAATAATAAAATCGAACCAAACGAGTTATGTAAAAAGAAAAAAAAACAACAAAAAAAAACAATATAGTGTCCACGCCGATCTATGACAAAAGATAACGACATAAGAGATAAAACAATTTAAATAGAAAACAGAGAATTAATTAAATGAACAATTATCTATGATATTGATAAAACGAGAAGTAAACACGAAACATTTGACATATATTTTAAAGGAATAATTAAAAAATCTATCAAAAAACAGCACGTGGTTGTAAGAAAAATCAAAAAAAATGTAAGTATATAGTAGTTAACTACTGTAGTACATACGTACATTTTTAAACTTTGGAGTCAATACTATTGAATCGACTTTACTTTAAGGTTGTGTGAAATTGACTTCTTTAGCTTTTTTTTACACGGACGAAAATATTGTCTAATTGATAAATTCTAGAGGTCTTTTTTTACACTTTCCCATATACAAGTAAAGAGAAAGTGTTGTGATTTCATGAAAATTCGATTTTAATATTTTTACCCTGTTAAAGAGTCCAATGAAGTGGTTTTTAAAGAAATGTCTCGCCTGTTGTTTAACGCGTTGTTTATTCTTTTTGACCCTTGTACCCGTGGAATAGCAAATAATTATCTAATGGTAAAATTCCAAAATGCAACTAACATTTATGATAATATGATATGTATTTATAATGAAAGTTCAATGTACGACAAATCATCATGAATTTGTGATAATATGAATGAATAAAATAAAATGTATTATTTATTTACTACATAATATTTCATCATCCTATTTCAGTTTGTTAAGCCGGTATTGATTAGGAAGTTTTTTTTTTAATATAAAATATTCCCTCTAATAGCTGAAATCAGGGGATATCTCGTGTTTTTAAATTCCCCTCCACGTATTTCATAGTTCAATGTATTTTAGTTCTGATGCAATAAATGGGTTTTATTAACAGAGTGCCTTAAAATTTGATTAATTCCTTATTTTTGGATAAATTGTATTGTTACTAAAAATAATTGTTGATTAATTAGTTTAATTAACTGCATACCCACATACATTATTAGTTTTCTCTATTTATAAAAACAGTTAGTATATTCTAGTCACAACCATTCGACTTAAGTTTAGTTTCTTTTATCGTTTGGATAAAAGAAACTAATAAACTGTTGGTTACGAAAGGAGCTTACTTTATGAGTAGAGAGACTGTGATTATTATATATTATATATATATATATATTTTTTTTTGTTTTGTTTTCATACTTCTACATTAAAAATTTCCTAGACGGAATGGCTTTCACAAAGAAACATTTCTGGGGTCGCGTTGTCCATCCAACAACATTTTGTCGAAGGACCAGGACCATGGAAATTGGATGGTAGGCCATAATTATAACCCTTATTTCTTGGTCCCATAGCGTAACCTTCCTGGGCCCATTGGTTTATCTTCCAAATGCGCCCAAATTTTTTAATAACACCTTTAACTTAAAAACTGCTCAGCCCTGTCAACCCATCATCCACCCATTTACGAAATTTGGATGTTTTGACGAAAGTAGCCACCACATTGTCCCATATTAATTGTGAACAGTCAGCACGCATTTAAATAAACTAAGTGTGACCCTATTAGGAATCGAAAAGGGCTCCTGACAACCACAACCACACTTTCGATTCCCATTGTCATCAATTTATACAGTACGAGCTGTTAAGCCAATTTATATTTCGAAATATGAAAATTAAGTCAATTACTTTAGATATCTGTTTGAAGACCAACAAATCAAAACAAATAATGGATTCCTTAGCTTAGCAATAACAATTCATTTCGAAGTTCGCTGTCGTGACCGTTTGGACACTACTCAATTATGATACTTATATGACCATTTGTCGAATAATAAGAACGTGAAGAAGCTATGTGCCACACTAATTGACAGTCAATTTATACTATAACAAAAAATTCAATGAAAAGTCACACTGAAGTCAATATCAGTACAATTAAAACTTAATAAACTTACGGTTCATTAACTTTTCATAGGTTTATCAAATCTGAATATAATTTGTATTGAAAAATAAAAATAGCATGTAATCGAAATGTATTTTAATGAATATGTATTCCTAAAGCTGATATATTTTTGTATTTCATTGTCAACAGATAATTACGTGGTTGATTTTGGAAAACAATGAATTATTAATAATACTTTAATACTATCATATTGTTATTTCTCAATTGTTCGGTATAATTTATATAACGGTCAATTGTCCATTTGTCATAAGAGATTTCATTATTTTGATGTTTTTTTGTGTCACAATGGAATAGATAAGATTAAGAAAAGGGTAATTATTCATAAAAAAATAACGAATAATTGATTGCATTGAAAAATATGACGCGTTTAATCTGATAATTGCCATATATTATATTTAAAATTAACAATAATAACATTTTTTTTTTTAAACTTAAAACGAACCGTTTAGAGTGAATATAAACTCAATGAGCAAATTGATGCAGAATATAGCTAACGTTTGATGTGGAACAACTTAAGATAGCAGTCTGTTGATTGGTAGTAGTAAGATGACGAACAAAAACATTAGTTCGCTTATGATGATGATGATGATGATGTACAGACTTAAGCTGGGTTTACACGATCCAAGTGGACTTGGACCAAGTGAGATTTAACGCTACTTTGATCGTGTAAACAGGCTATCAAAGTGTACTTGGACCATCCAAGTTGAGTTGGATGGCCCCCAACTTTTTTTGATCAAAGTAGACTTGGATGGAAATAAAAATGGCGCCCACCTGCAAATTATGAGAACGAGCTGTCAAAAATGTCGATTTTGTACAGTTTGGTTTTAAGTTGCTTATTTTTCTTGGTTATTACAGTTTTTTTTTTATATGGTTGTTTTATTTCATTTGCAAAATTATTAAAATTTATGAAAAAGTTGAGTATCAGGAGTATCAGATTTTAATTTTTTTTTTTTAACTACTTGGTCCAAGTCCACTTGGATCGTGTAAACCCAGCTTTATTGATAACACTAATACACTAACACTGCCGGTAGTTAAATAGAGCAGCTGTAGTTCACTAACACTAACAATGAAGAAATCAAGCATTAGCTCACCACTCACAAACAATGATGAATTGAAGCATTAGTTCACTAACAATGATGAATTGAAGCATTAGTTCACTAACAATGATGAATTGAAGCATTAGTTCACTAACAATGTTGAACTAAATCATCATGTTGCTAATAATAATGAAGTAAAGTATTAGTTAACTAACATTGATAAATTAAAGCATTAGTTCATCACCAACAATGGACTAAAGCATCAATTAACCAACAATTATGTACTTAAGCATCAGTTCATTGAAGATGAGCGACAAAAAAAAAGGCCAAAACTGGTCTTTGACAATACTCCAAATGTGTTGAACAACAACTAAGTATAGATATAATTGAATTTTGAAGTAGGTACACATAATTATACAGATAAACAAATTAAAAGTAATAATAGTAATACTTACGAGCAGTCATAGGTTCCTCTCCTGCGACCTCTTCTAAAATCCTTTCAACCATTTTCTTATTTCTTAAAATTTTGACTGATTTTAAAATCACCCTCTAATACAAAGTCTTTTTTCTTTATTAATTTAAAAAATATATATGTATATAATACTTGAGGTGTAAATAAAAAATAATTTAAGAAAAAAAAATAAAATAAGTAAATACAACTAGAAATACCTCTTTCGAATAATATATATCGAAATACTTTTTCGATATTTTAATTTTCTAAAATACATTATTTTTTTGGATACATTAATCATCCCAAAATATATTATTTGGTCTGGAGAAAACCTCTTCATTATTATAAGTAATCTGAAGATTTCTTCTTTTTCTTTTTAACTTCATCAGTCGTAAAATATGATTATCTGTGTTATCGAATTCCTTCTCAGATACTCTAATCTTAATTNAATTTAATTAATTCGTTTTTTTATGCAGAGATCGTTTTTTTATTTATTATAATTTATTTTTATAAATAAACAGAGAAAATTATATTATTTCTTTTTTTGGATAAATCAAATATGGCAGTCAAGAAAATTTAATTTTAATTACTCAAACAAAGTTTTGACAGTAATTATTTCCAATATTATAATGATATGACTTAATTTTTTTTATATTTAAATTTTATTGGAACTTGATTAAAAATTTAAATATAGTCGCGGTCAAAATAATATTATTATTTTAAAATTTACTTCCGTTCTAAAGACGTAATCTTTATTGTTAATATATGTTTTGTTTATTTATGGTCCCTTTTTCTTTTAAAAACTGATTTAATTTATTCTATTTTTAAATATTATGTTATGAACAGTTAATGATAATTGCTTTAATAGTAAAAAATGTAATAATTTGAAAAATAATCAAAACTAATGGTTGAAAGGTGATGAATAGTCTTCAGACTTGTAAAATGTAGAAATTGATGAAAGTAGTACGTAGATATTGATGATGAGTAGTAAGTAGAAATTGATGTAACAAAAAAAGGAGCAGCTATGTTCTTTCTTCTTTTACGCAAATGGCGATATCTGATGACGAGAGAAAATACTCAAATTTCGATGAATAATAATATATTCCAGAAATTTCAATCTCTTAAAGAAATTGCTGATAAAAATGTGATGAGATAAGAAAAAACCTTTTTTTAATCCCTGATGAAGATAGATGAACTTTCTTCTAATGTTTGTGTTTTTCAAAATCAATAAAATTGATAAAGAAAAAGTGGAAATCAATCAGCGGTTTTTCTTCTTCTTGTTATCACACCAAAACTTGAATCACTGTTTTGTTTCTTGAAATGGTCAGCGCACTTATTTATTTTAAAAATACAAACGGTTGATGTGTTTGTATATTAAAATATGTTTATTTTTAGGGCTTTCTTTTAATAATATATTAAAAATATTTTCTGGGTCTTACTTTTCTTTTCCGTGGGTTTCCTTTCTTCAAATTAAATAATGAACAATTTAATTTTTTCCAGCCGAATTATAATATACTTTCCAAAATTACGTATCTATATAAATAACAGATAACTTGTCAAATAGAATTTTTGGAAATTTTACAAACGATTACGACTTTGAAAAATAAATTGTTTTAATCGTACGATAAACAAAGGGGGTAACAACCGCACACGCAAAAAATTCCCTATACACAAGATGGTTAAACTAACTGGCGACTAAGTGACGAAGGTTAGACCGGCGTTCGAGGTTTTATATACGCCCCACCACTACGTAGCTCGAGGAGGGTAAGGCGCAGATCCCTCGCGGGCCCCCTTACCACAAGGTGGGGGTCCACTCGTACCACACTCCTCAACGCGACACGTAGACAATCTTCGTAACAATAACAAATATTATATATAGAGATATATACCGGCGTATATAACATACACAAATGTTACATATACCAAGGTTTAGAGTTTAGACCGACAAACAATTCGACGTGGAAGTCATAAATACCTAAAACCACATGATTTTTATTTACTACTCATTTTTCTTCTTTTTTAAAAAAAAAAACAACAAATATTCATTTATTTTTTATTATTATAATTAAAACTAATCACAAATTAATCTGTTAATTATCTGCATACATACATACATTATTCTACATCATTCTCTACATCATATATTTTGTATATATATTTCAATAGTCTTAATCTAAGTTTAGTTCGATCCGACAGCAAGTACCTAACATGTTTGGCCACATGTCTGTCTTTCCTTAAACATTTTTGAGAACAACTATCATATCTCAATATCTATTTACCCGATTTAATGAAATTTGTACAGTATGTAATAATTAGCCGAAAGTTAGTCCTTTTGCCATGCCAAGCTTCTGTACTCATTATCATGCGCCGTAACGTGTTTTTATAGACACCTCTAACTTTAGAATGGTTCGTCAAAAATATGCTACAGATGGTGATCCGGTATTAATTTTAATCTTCAGGTCCCATTTAATATAGAATACAAATGTCAGTTGGTCCATTATTTAGTTTGTATGTCAACGTTTTGTGATCCACTATATCTAAAAACTACTCGTCTGATTTTTATAAAAATTGAGTGGTTAGGTAAATTGTAATTTATTTTTATGAAACTTTTTTTGATTCTTAATATTATGTTGATGGATGCTTAAGGTGTGGTATTGAATATAAATAAACACTTAAATCTTCATTAAGAGACGTTTCGACCCTATTTAAAGGTCATTCTCAATCTTTAATTGATAATAATGATGTCTTATGGAGTCAATTTTAATATAACTACTATCTCTATAAGAGAGGGTCATAGAAATTAGATTAAAACTACAAGGTACTATCACACATACTTAAAACCTTAAACATACATAAAATTTTATAAAAAGTAACAAAATAAAAATTAACATGATTAAGAAGTGGCTTTTTTTGTATCATCTTACAAAAACTTTTTTTGTATCACCTATATTTTTGAATCTTCCTCATTATATTTTTTGTTTACCCATGGCACCATGCGTCCAATGATATGACGCGAGGGAGCTATGTGCCACACTAATTGGTGACGTTTATTTCTAATTATTCATTGTACCTTATTTGCATACCACTAAAATCGACGTGAAATAAATTTTAGGGCTTTTAATTTTGGGTTACCAGGACAACAAAAGTTTCTCATATACCTAGTGATACTAAATTTAAATCCCCCAAAAAAATTAACTGGTAGGTATATAGTTAATACTTCGGTTTCGATTGTAAGCTATATAAAAATTTATTTTCTTCGATATACCATGAAACTAGATTTTCTTCACTATGCGCCCCAAAAACCCTTCGGCAAATATTTTGGTGTTAATTATTAAAGAATTTGAAAATTGAAACCATAGAGGTAAGTTATTTGAGTAAAAGAGGTTCAATAATAAAGACTTCTAACCAACACAATAAAGAGTTAGTTGATATAAGTTTCGTTCCTGTGTCTGTTTCGTTCCACTCTGTAAGGTTCTCTGTAAGGTTCTGAAACTTAGTTATGAAGTTAATGAAACTTTTCAGTATTAAAGACCTTTTTGTCGCGCTAAGAGGAAAAATATAGTAAACTCAAAATTATCAGCTGTTCGGGGGGAAAAAATAGTCATCAAAATTTTTAGTAGGAATCAAATGAAAGGTATTAACTAGTAAATTACAAAAATACATAATAATTGTGGAAAGTGGTCAATTTTTTATGCCATTTTGTCAAATAAACAACCATTTTGCGTGCTCCCCCCCCCCCCTTAAACTAACTATTTGATATTCTTAATATTTTATAGCACTTTTAAATTGTAAAACAAACAGAAACAACTAGCATGAACTTAGAGGACATATAAAATTATAGACAATATAAAATGGGGTGATGTGTCACCTAAAAGATAATGGAGATAACGGTTTAACATTATACTTGTATAGACATTTATAATCAATGTTGCTCCTAGTAGAAAAAAGTAAATAGCAAGATAACAAAACAAAAACTACAATATATATGTATACATATATAAATGATTGAGGTGGTAAATCATGTGATGTATATTAAAGTGAATAACACATTGTAAATTCGTTCGATAACGAATAAAGAAGGAATTTATATTTATTAATAAGAATTTCTCAAGCCGACTGATAACTCATATTGAGCTCAGGGGGGAAAGGAATATAATATAGTCTCTCAGACAGCAGGCTGATTGCTGATGCAATATTGTCTATAATGACACAAAATATACTTGACAAAATGCTATTAGAATATGGACGTGACATTACGTCATCCCTAATCCCTACACCTTAAATGTGTATCAAATTATACATTGTATACATGTATATATTCACACAAACACCATTATATAAGGGAGTAATATTATATACGAATGTATGATATTTACTTTGAAAATCTCTAGATTATATACATAATTCTATTATTAAATCAAATGAATAATTTATTAATATATCAAATTAACTTGCTGACAGCTGACCCTACCGAAAGGCATTAGTGAAGACTTCGTTTAATTATTATTGAACTACACCTCTTTCATGACGTGTCGCTGTCACTCATAGGAGAAGAACACAAAACACAGTCGAAGTTGAGGATATCAAAATCCCAACAACGATACCAATGAATTCCGATAAAAGGAAGATACGATTTTGTCCATTACTTATCAGCAAGTGAAGAACTTGAACTTCATCACCTTGATCTATGGAAATTCTGTTTCTTATTAACGGAAGGAAAACTTTCTCGGAACAGAAACACAAAGACAAACACTTGATTTCTTAGAAATGTTGGCTGGTGTTTATTGTTGACCTGACATGTAGACAGAAACACTAGATGCAAAAGAGGCGACTCAGTGCTGCGTCGAGACAAAGTTTTGCATTATGAATGAGCGTCGCCTTTATTTTCAAAATTGGAAATGAGGTTTAGATTATACTCCTTGAGTAAAACGTTCAAAATACAATCTAATCCTTAGTTTAGAATACAATACTACACCCCATCCGAGCATTATTTAAAAAAAAAAAAACTAAAAAAAAAACGATAAAACATATGTGCTTAACATAACTTAATTTCTTCGACTTTATTTACTTAAAATAATTACTTCGTCTAGAATTCTTCATTTCTTAGTTGTTCTAGCTTTTGTGTTTAAATTTAATTATTATAGGACATTCTATATAAAATAACAAAAATAATTCCCCCCCGGCTAAGAATCGAACCCAACTTCTCTCATTCATTTTTAGACTCTCAGAAGTGTTTTTTTCTGAACAGATATACCATTCTATCGATAGGTAGTGGTTTTGTCTCCACGCGTCTACATACTACATAGACAACATATTATAGACAGACCTTTTTTTAAAATCACTTTTTTGGACAGAGGTAAGGTGTAAATCTCAATCCATCAAAAGCTTAAAATCGAATTTCGGGCAGTTTCAACTTTAACATACAAACTTTTTACTTTTCATCTTAGATAGATACCAAAGATACAAATTGTATCTCTGTTTAGATGCGTAGAAAGTGATTCTTTACGTACTTGTATTCGTAAAATAGAATTCTTCACCTTAACGCACGATTAGCGAGTTTCTTTACATTTAACAAAACTAATTTGCTATTTGTTTAATTAAAGTTACTGTTTATATCGAGTTTTTAGTGAAAAACAATGATTTATTTATGTCATTATAACGAAAATGATAATAATACGCCTCCCGAAATAATTAATTCGGCATAAAATATACCAAATGAATTAATGTCATCTTTATCAAAATAGAAATACGAACTTACATAAAGGATGTTTATTAAATACTTTTTTCTGTATTTAATATTAAAATTGAACAATCGTAGATAAAGCACGGTACGCAACTCGTGCGAAAACTGCATTTTGCTTTGCTCGTATGGTTTTACTAGACTTGCTGTAGCTCGGGTGTAAACTCCACACTCGCATGCAAAATACTACTTTCCGCACTAGACGCGTAATGTACTATTCTTTATATATATTACGTATAAGAAAAGGTAACCACTGCTTATTGCAGATTTCTTATGATAAATTCCTCTGGCACTGGATCGCGTGATAAGCGATGATAATAACAGTTAATAAATAAACATAGCTATGAGTCACAATCTCTGACTAAGACAGGTGACAGGGGGCAAAGAACTGTTTATGCCCTTCTACCTAATCAATTTTCCAGGTGAGTTACGAGGTGGTTTACTCATCTTCACCATTTCTTCTTAAATTAATAAGCTTACACCTAAATTCAATTAAAAAGGTTGCGGAAACGAGAGAGAGCGTTTTAAGAATGGAACCGGCCATCGGGATAATTTAGGTGAGTATTGGATAAGTATTATAGAGAGAGGACGCAAATTTAATCAATCAAAGAGAAATAGGATGCGTTCGTAGTTCCTAATTAACCAACAGTTAGTTAAAACAGAAAATCGTATTACTAACATCCTATACATGTTTTTAAAGGAACCACGATTTCAGTATATTATCAAACGAGTGTTCGATCAATAAATATTGTTTATAGTAATTTTATCATGTTTCTTTTAGTCGTAAATCGAGAACTACCTGTAAACAAATATGTATATGTAAATCTGTTATTAAAAAAATAATACGTAAATGATTACAAGAGAAAGGAAAATATATAAAATCTCAGAATAGATTTTTACATAGAATTCATTCTCAATTAGCAAACCTCTTTCTAAATGGAATCAAGGTCGCATCAAATATTGAATGTTCCTCTCTTTCTAATTTACTGTTTAATAAAAACCGTTTTTTACGTTTTGAAAACTTCCAGTTAATATGTCAAGGTGATGTAACTGACAGTCTGACTCTATCATCTGTCTACAACCTGATACATCAGTAAATATGACATGATACAGTCTAACAGAGTTCTCAAACACTACTTGGGTTTCTACAGTAGAAAAGTTTACATTGTACATTTCAATACATTACATCATAACAGCAAATAAACACTACATTATAAAAGATAAAGAATTACTGCTTAAGTTATTACAATAGATGAGTTTACACTGTGCATTTCATCATCAACGCAGCCTGCAATAAACAAGATATGTCAAAATAAAAGATGTTATGTTACTTGAATATTATATTGATATGAACATTGTAAAAAACTCATTTATAGTAAGATAAGATTAACTATTTTATTTTTTTTTAAGAATAATTGAAATTTGAATCTTCAATTTCTAGACACGAATTACCCATAATTTTCTATTTTCGAAACTAATTTACTTGTATTTCTTATCTTACTTAAAATTACTAAAACTTGTACTTCCTATTAATTCTCCAAAGAAAAAACCTAGTCAAATCTAAAAATAAATCTGGTAACGAATTGGAAAACATTTCCATTCATTCCCTAATTTTAAATATTTATCAAGCTAAACGAATTCATAAAGAAATCTAAATTTAGAATCCTGACATCAAAATGGGCTCAATACCCCAGGCGTCATCCTAACCCTCTTAGAAACAATTCTAAAAAAAATATAACTGCAGGTAAAAAAAACACATTTTTAACTTTTTATTTTTCATTTACACTTTAATATCCCTACCTCAACATTTTTTATTATCTTGTCGACTGACAAACATATTATTCAATTAAAAATTAATTAATACCACTATTTAATTATTTAATAAATATTTCTTCTCGAATGTTTCCCGGAAAATAATATATAT
>KZ652861.1:99643-113224 GCA_001010745.2 Gerris buenoi
TGTGTGTGTGTGTGGATATATGTATATATATATATATATATATATATATATATATATACACACACACACACATGCGTCTTTTAAAAAATATTAAGTATTAGTACTTAAGCCAGAATTATTCAGATAACATATTTTACAAAAAGTAAAAAAACAAGGTAGATAGTGAAACATACAACGTAATTCATGACAAATTTGTAAATTAAAAAAAAATATTTGAAAATCAATATTTGAATCAATTGATTCATTCCTCATTAAGATTTCTTTTATTTTAAACTTGTTTTTAAATCAAATATTAATTAAATTTAAAACAATTGTTAAAATAATTAATTGAAGAGTTTTGTAAAGATTAATAAGAATTAAAAACGTATTTTAGGAATTCATGTCACAACAGGCTTCTTTAAAATGACTATTCTTTTCGACATATAGAGAGGGATTGCTTAAATTATGTATTCCATTTACTACGTTTCCGCGATGTTTAAATACGGATTGAATCCTAATTTGGGATTTAACAAGATAGGTGTTTCTATAAGCAACACGAAATAAAAAAAAAAAAAAACTTTTTCTTGGTTACTTATGCTAAAGGTTATAAATAATTTTGTAACCTTCACCTTCTATAACCATGCTTTTTTTTTTTTTTTTAAACAAGTTCTTTATTGGCATAAGTTACAAAAAAAATGTTGTGTATACCGGAGCCATAATGTTTTTTGAGGGAGGATAGTTTGTGCCTTTCATAATTTTTTTTGATATTTTGTAAAGGATTGGAGCTTTTGAAATACTTTTGTGGAAGGGGAATATTGGATAATTTCGGAGTAAATATTTTATTATTATTATTTTGTTTACTTTTTTAAATGGGAATTTTTTTTTTTTTGTTTTTTGTTGGGATAGTTTGCAGGTGTATAAATGGGTATCATAGGCAGTCTGTGGACTGGCTTAATCGGGAACCAACCTGGCATTTGCCTATTAAATTGAGGGAAACCACAGAAAACCTCAATTAGGTTGGGTGGAACCATGCTTTTTATTAGGTATTTTGACAGATTTGACTGCAGTTTCTACAGAAATACGCTAGGTTCACAAACACCCACGTCCCGCGTTCTGCGCATGTCAGGATCGAGTTAGGTGTTCCTATTGCTACTCGATCCAGATACGATCTAAGAATTTAGTGAATCGTATCGGCATCCGTATTGAATCTAGGTTTCCATGTAAACTTTGAAGCCAAAAACTGTTTTCACCCCGTATTCAATCCGTACTTAAACATCGTGGAAACGTAGTAATTTATCAGGCCCGTCGAGAGGTGGCAGCAGGTACGGCTGATGCCGAGGGCCCGGACCTACCCTAAAGGGCCCGGCTGTCTCAAGCACCAAACACCCAAGTACGCCAATATTTATGATTGAAATGTTTAATAATAATATTCCCAATAATTTATTTATCGTCTTTTGGGAACCAATTTCAATTAAAATTAAAATGATAGAAAGAAGGCCAAAAGAATAAAGAATAATAAACTTCACCTCCGGCATTTGAACCGCAGACCTTTGGATTTCTAATCAATCCACTATTAAGGGTGACGATAAAATAACGAAACTGAAGGATTCTATGGGTCAAATGCAACAAAAAATGTTGAGTAAGCATATGTCCATTTCTCAATAGTTATTGAGGTATCGATTTATTAATTTATTTTTATTTTTTTTAAAGTGTTTCACGAAAATTTGCAAAAAATGCCTAATATCTCAAAAACTAAATTAGATAGAGATATTGCATTCTAATAATAATTTCTAAATTATTTGCAGCTAAGCATCTTTCGTCCACGAAATTCCTGAGCTTTCTTTCTACTCGTAATTGAGGGAGGTTAGAAGTGTGGCGATTTCAGGAAAACCTTCTACTTATCAAGTTTTCAAATGGTACAATTAAAGTTTAAAATCAACGGACTAGTTTTTGAATTAAGGTGGACTGAATGTAACCAGACGACCAGACGTAAAAATACATTTACTGGCGTTACACGTCATTATAATAAAAGGGTAAAAAGTTATAGCCATCAAAAACAAGTTTAAATGGCCAAATTTTAAATTTCAACTTTTAAATTGCCGCCATCTTGAAACGGCTGGCCCGATTATGCTTATGCTAGTCCAAACTCGTCCAATTTTATGAAATTGCCTACAGACCCTTTGAGTGTAATGGAAATGAAAGCACATACTGGGCATAACTTTATTTTCTTCATTAAATGTACCTATCCGATTTTGAAGAAATTTGGATAATTTATCGAAAGCAGTCCACAGATATTTATTAACTGTGAATCAAAACACATCTGATCATGTGATAATTCATCCTCTAATAAATATAAATAGGAAGCGAGGAAGATATGTGCCACACAAATTGGTAGACTTCATTCATCAACAAAACACACTTTAAAAATATTATAAATTGCATTGTTGATAAATTGTTGTTGATAAATCTGTGAAAGTTTCAGGTTTCTAGGGAGTCAGAAAGTAGGTAAGTTAAAAATTGATTTCAAAATTCATAATTTAACCAACAAGTCAATAGGTAAAATAAAGCCTGTAAAAACAATTATCATATTTAGGCCAATGAGACAATAATAAGCTACGCCGATAACCTGCATTTTATTTGTTCACGTATACGTATAATTAATTTGCTTGTAATCTATAAATTGCCTACTTAGAATATTCCAAGGCGAAGCCGGTATACTTTTTTTCTTTTAAAAAACGCACTTTTTCTTAAAATATCAACTCCCTTTTTACTTCTTAGAAATAAAAATTAATAAAACGTTTACTATACAATTATTTTTAATCAAAGTCTGGAACAGTGACGTACGTAAAAGCCTTCAAAAGCGAGCCCCCTCACCTCACCATTATCTTCAATCAGAAACCGGTTAGACCCTTACACGCCCACCGATATCTATATACTACATATATATATATATATATATATATATATATATATATTATAAAGTAACATGTATACGAAAGGGTGTTTCGTTCGAAGTAGCGTATTATTTACTCACACATATACATATAAGTATATCTATATGCTGAACGAGGTGTTCAAACACGGAATATTTTGCGCAGTTGTGTGTTTTGGTGCGCTGCAAGGAGCCGGTTTATTGAACCTGTCCTGAATGATACGATATTTTCAAAGGAATTTTGTTTACGTCTAATGCTTCGGCTTCATCTGTTTCACCGGGTTTTTTGTTCTCTTTATTATTTTTTTCAGTCTGGCTTACTTCCAGTTATGAATTTATAAAAAACTAACGTTATTTTTACTTATTTATTTTTTACTTTCTTTATGTTTTGATTTTTGCTTTATTTTTAATACTGACAAACCTCAACTTATGTACCTATTTAGATTGATCATTGATCCCATGGACGGGGGATGAATCCGACACAGGAAGTTGCACGTGTGCCGGATTTACTCCTCGTCCATTCTCATATTCTAATGTAATATAGACTATAGATAGCAAATAACATACTATGTTATTTGCTATTTTTAGGTAGAATAACATATATTATATTTTATTCTACCCCTAAATTCACAAAATATAAGAACATAAGTAATTATATATTACCAATAAAAGGTACTTACCAATTAAATAAATAATATTAATATGCAATTTTAAAAATTCTATTACTGAATTCGAGGTTTGTCTATAATTAATTATTATGTCTAACAATTCTTTAAAAGATAATCATGAGTACATATAATAATATGAAAATTAATAATAGTACGGAAAGTAGCATTTTGTATGCGTTTTCCATTAAAAACTCTGTATAAACAGTTACATTTATTAATCAAACACCTATTAGTTTTGTTAAATGTAAACAAACTCGCTAATCATGCGTTAAAGTTAAGAATTCTTTTTTACCGCAGTAGGGCGGAAAAAGGAGGAATTTTGAAACGCGCATACGAAATGAATACAGGGTAAAAGTACGTAAAGAATCACTTTTTACGCATCTAAACAGGGATATAAAGTTTACATTTCGTATCAATCGTAGATAAAATAATAATAATAATCTCCTAGACTTCTCTTATTATAGTCAAGGAGATCCTTTTTTTTTTCTTTTTTTTTTTTAACTATTTATTCAATCACAACTACAAAAATTAATTGTATTAACTGACTTGTCTTGTATTGACTTTTGTCGTACAGAGAGTAATAATAATATCATAATTATAAAATGATAAATATACAAAAAAATAATAATAATAATAATAATAATAATATAGATAATAAAATATTAGAAGATAAATAAATAAGTTTCACAGAGTCACTGATAAGGAGAGGCCATCCACTGATGGTACTCCCATCACGCGATTTAAAATTTAATATTTATTTGACTTAATTTAAGTTAAATCATCTCTAAGTAAGTCTCGGGGCCATTTCCTCTTGAGACGACGTCTAGGATTGCCAGGAATATGATGGGAGGATAGGTTCTTGACAAGAGGATTGGGATGGTTAGTGAGTTTGGAATGAAAGGATTTATATCGGAGGGAAGCAAGGGTTTGGACAAAGGGCACTTTTAGGTCATTGTGGATAATTCGGTTGGCTACATATGAGGGAGCATTGACAATTTTACGAAGGATAATGGATTGGAGAGACTGGATTTTATAGGAATTTGATGGCTTGGTCGATCCCCACAGTTCTAGTCCATAGGTCCAGATAGGTTTTATAAAATAATTATATACAGTTAGTTTGTTCGTTAGTGAAAGATTGGAATTGGTGCCTAGAAGTCTGAGTAGCGTCTTGTAACGTCTCTTCATGTCCGTACGTTTCAGTCGAGTATGTAAGTTCCAAGTCAGTCTTCTGTCTAGATGTAGTCCTAGGTACCGTACTTGGTTAGCTATAGGAAGTTGAAGCTGGTACAGAAAGACTGGAGGACATGTGGCTCTTCGTAGAGTGAATGTCATTTGAACACTTTTCTCCCGATTGAACTTAATCCTCCATTTCCTGGACCAGTTTTCAACGGATTGCAGGTGTTCTTGAAGGGAATCAGAGGCGTGGATAGGATCTGTGTGAGTTGAAAGAATGGCTTTATCGTCGGCATAGGAAGCTAATGATGTTGAATGATGTTGAGGGATATCGGCTGTGTATATGGAGTAAAGGAAGGGGGCTAAAATACTACCTTGAGGGACTCCTGCAAGGATAGGGTAGGAATCGGAGTAGCAGGAGCCTGAACTAACAGAAAAACTCCTGTTTTCTAGATAGGAACGAATGATAAGGAATATGGTTGATGGAAGGATTTTCTTGAGCTTCCACAGGAGCCCCCGATGCCAAACCCGATCGAAAGCCTGACTTTCGTCGAGGAAAGCCGCGGAGACAAACTGCTTCTTCTCAAGAGCGGAGGAGATGGCGTCTACAATACGCCATCGGGTGGCATTGCTGGACAGTAGAATGTTCTGCTTGAAACCCAAACTGATGGTCAGGAAGGATATTATTGGATACTAAAATTGGGTAAATTTTGCGAAGAAGTAGCTTTTCCAGAATCTTACTCATTACTGGAAGAAGGCTAATGGGTCTATAGGAAGAAGGTAAATGGTGAGGTTTTGATGGTTTAGGGATCATTATTATAAGGGATTTTTTCCATTGGGATGGGAAGTAAGTAGTTCTAAGAACGGAGTTATAGATATAGGTCAGGAATAAAATGGCTTTTTTAGGAAGTTGTTTTAAAATATTAGAGGTAATCAGGTCATGTCCTGGGGCTTTGTTTTTAGGCAGGGATTTAATAGTCCAGGAGATCCGTGCAAAAAAAAAGTCTGACTTACATCAAGCTAGACTTTTGTGTTAATGTTAATGTCTTTTAAAAATTAGTGGTCGTCTAAGTTTTATCTGCAGGACAAAAATATCGGAGGAGAGCGGCCGTGACCTATTTTGGCGAACAAAGTGATTTCCATGATCCTGAGTACAGAATTATTTAGTAGACCAGAAATCAAGTTATGATAGTTGTTCAATAATACCACTCTTTGGCGCAAGTTGCACCATCAGAATTTTTTATGGGTATTTTATAGAGGTTAAGGAGAAGCCACAGATAACAGTGGCCGCCATTATTAGTGATGCTTTGAGTTATTTATAATATTTATTAATTCAGTTGTCATAAAATAGTCAAAATGGCGGGTCGTTGTACCAACGGACAAATAGGTGTTGTGTACCCACACAGGTATTGTTGGTACAGGTAGGTATGCCCAGGCATTCCAGATGTCCTTAAAGGTGCATCATCATTACCAGGTATTGTTTAAATTTTATTTATATAAATGAGTTCCATAATTAATCTCCTGCATGTCTTAATATAAAGTATATTTATTTTACTTGTGTTTTTAAATAACTTTAAAAACTTTCCGTGTGTCCCTCTTTTTTTTAAATATAATAATAATAATTCCATTCATTGCCTCAAGTCGGCCTAGGCCGTGGACCGCCTGATAGGCTTTGAGTTGGCTTAAATTTAACATGTTTTTTTTTTTTTTTTTTTTTCTATTTTGATGTAATTTTAATTTAATTTTACTTTTTATTTTTTATTTATTTATTTTTTTTTATTCTTGTGCGTTTTTGTTCACTTTTATTCTTTAGGTAGGTAAACACTTGTATATTATGTGCGCCATTCTTCTCCATTCCTGCCTCATTTGAGCAGCTCTCATCCATAAGACTCCTTCACATGCTTTTCTCATTTCCTGGTCCCATCTCGCTGCTGGTCTTCCAATCTTCCTGCTGTGATCTATAGGCCACCACTCCAGTATAGCTTTTGACCATCTCCCATCCTTGGTTCTGGCCATATGTCCCGTCCACTTCCATTTTCTTAATTCAATAATCTCCATAATGTCTTCCATCCTTGTTTCATTTTTAATCCATTTCTTGGTCTTTCTTTCCCTCAATGTTATCTTCAATATGCTCCTCTGCATTGTCCTGACTGCTCTTCTTATTTTATTGCAATTATTGACGGTTATAGTCCACGATTCTGAACCATATGTAAGGACAGGGAGGGACTATATTTTTAAATATAGTCTTCTTTTTTGTGTGGGTTGTAGAGGGTTGAATATTATAAAAACAACTAATTTGTTTTTTAAAAAAAAGTTGAATATGAAAATTGTTATTATTATTGAACAGAGGTTATGGAAGTAGTAAGTGGAAAAGTGAAAAATTTTGTAATAATAAAACGACGATACCAAAAAATTGTGGATAAAAAACTTACTATAACTGACACACATACAAGGTATGCCATTTATTTTTTACATGAAAATAATAAAAAAAAACTTAAATGTTCATGCTATAAAAAGAAAAATAAAAATCATAATTTTATTATAAAGCATATATTTTGTAAACGTACTTTTAAATGTTAACTAAGTTTTAATGATGTTTTAGGCATGCTTTTAGGCATGAAATATAGCCAGTTTTATTCAACCCTCTACGACCCACACAAAAAAAAAATTTTATTTATTGAATTTTATTTCATCATGTAATTTGCTGTTTAACGATGTGGAATGATAACATCGCGTTTAAGAAATATACATAAAATTTTGTATTTTTAAATTAAAAATGTGTAACTGGAAAAATATATATATTGCTTCATCTAATACCCCTTAATCTTCGCTTTGGTACAACTGCTACCGTCCGAAGGTTGATCAGGGTGATGTACCTAAGAAGAGGAAAAAATGGTTTAGGAAAAACTGCTTTTTAGACCCCAAAAGCTGTGATGATGCGCTTCATAAAACTACTATCGTAACCCGAATACACTAAAATCTTCAACAAAAATATTAGCCCATAAAAAATAGTTATTTTTTAGGGTTAAAGAAATAAATAAAATATCAACTTTTTCCGTAAATAAAGCAGTCTCCCCTACGCGTAGAATATGCTTAACACTAAGTAGTGAGCACGAGCACGTACGTACGGTACGTACGGTACGCGTTTATGCATATACAATGCATATACATACTCGTACATACTACGTATGAGCAAATAAAAAAGGGTTTAAATCAGTAAAAACTGGTTCAGTAAAAAAAAGTTTAAGTACCCACACGTAATTTACACAAAAACAATATTTTCTTAATAAAATCTTATCATACGATCCAGGAAAATAAAAAAATATAAATTAATTAATTGATTCTAACCATTTAACTAGTAGGGGTATATATTTAACTGATTAACCTTATCAATCTCAATCAGAAACAAAAATCCGGATGGATGTAGAATTAAAAAAAAGCTGACTCAAATGTCCAGAGTTTTTCCTAATAATTTTATATCTGGTTTTTATAATTTCTTTAAAACAATGTATACTTTTTTACCCCGGAAAGAATTTGATGTAAAAAAACAGTATTTTATATTTGTTGTTTTGTGTGTGTGTGCAAAAATTTTAATAATGTGAAGTACTGAATAAAAATACAAAAACACTTGAAAGATTCACAAGAAATATCCGACAAAAACATTTAATTACAAAGCCGACGTAGTGTAAACACTTGAACTAATTACCTATATCATCCTGAAAATATTGCTAAGAGCTTGCGGGATGTCCGAAATACGGCCCCCAAGTCACTTATCCGTTTTGCCTATTGTACGGTTCTCACAAGAATAGCGCCCCATCCACTGTCGTTCTTTCCCGACAGACTTTCCTTTAGAATATCAATATCTCTATCCCATTCACATGAAACATCAGTTGAAAAGAATGGAGAGGATGGCGCGACGGAATTATCTTGCAAGATTATAATCCTGCCGTTGTTTCCTCTTGAACCCCAATTCACTAACACTCTTTCTTGACGGAATCGGCTTTCCTTACGGATAGAACGACAGTCGATGGCTATTGGCATTTTTTTTCTTTTAAATGTAATTTTCAAAATATAATATAAGGGTTGAATTTGTAGAGTTATTTCAAAAGTACAACTTATCTCAAGAAAAAACTAGGTATATTCTGAGATATGGACTAAATGGCACTGGTCGAAACAGGCCCATCTAAGCAACCGCTTTTCAAAAACTGGTGGAATTAAATCACACAAATATTATAGAAAACAAATAGGTATATATATATTATAGAAAAATGTGTACATATTTGCTAATAAACTGGACCGGCTTCGCCCAAGAAATAAATACATAATAAGAATTGGATAATAAGAAAAACACTTGTTCCAATACAATTTTAGTTAAAAGCAGGCAATATGGCCACCATTTTAAATAGACGATTGCTGTTAAAAAAAATATGGGGTACCATGGAACTTTTCCTCACTTCAGCAGAGGCCACTAAAGTGCCCCTTTGCTGCTTCGCAGCAGGAGGGAGCAGCATTGAACGCGGTCAGTACTTGGATGGGTGACCGTTCTGAACTAATAAAAAAACATATTTTACTACGTTTTTATTAACTTGGTTTCTAGTATGTCCGGTACAAATCTTACAATCGAATTTTAACTAACATCCCGAGGAGCTAGACATTAAAACTTTCAGAACAGCTCAGAACACGATGGCAATGCATTATTTGAATACTTTTAGTCATTTTTCAGCAGAATTTAATTCGTTTTCAGCAAATTTGCTGTATGGAAAGTTAGTTCGGGAAAAATCCGCAAGTTATTGTATTTGTTTTGACACATCAATATTTACCTACACTATTCATTTTGACGGGTTTAAAATTATAATAATTTATGACAGAAAATTTAAAAACGTAGTATATAAAAAGTTCTTTTTATCTTTTAATTATTTAAAACCTATATAGTACAGGAAAAATAGGGTTTTATAAACAAAAAAAATTGTACATTCATGAAACTTTGCTCATACCTTCATATCGGCAGTAGAAATGAAAATCTGCAGAGTCATAAAAATAGTCACAAAATTTAGGGGGTGGAACACCCCAGGGGGGCGGGAAAGGGGATTCTTTTGGTTTTTACCAAACATCTTGAAATTTATTGACAATAAGTGAATTATGGTTATTATTTATTATGAATTATGGTTTTTATTTCCAATAAAAATAGTCCTTTAACATTTTGTTTTAGCTTCGACCGTTTATTAGTTACAAGCGCACAAAATTAGGTAATAAAAAATAAAGTTGAATATGGGGGCTAAAGTACACTTTTATTAGGAATTTCTGACCTTAAGTCACAATCTATTTACTTTTCCATAGATTTTTAACTCCCCCCATCCAAATTGTTCATTCCTCTATTTACCCCCAAATCTCGAGACTCCCCCCCCCCAAAACCTCTCCCTATAAGGCCCCCCTAAAGTTTCTTTGTAATATTTGCAAAAAATGAAAAAAATTCAGTTGTTGCTATATACCNCGAATAAATATATTTTTAATCTCTCACAAATTACAAGAATAAAATACAAGGAAAAAACAATTATAAAAATATAAATCTCTTCGAGTTGACACGGCTCTGGTCCTGTCAAAACATCGCGGCAGTCAGGGTTGCCACAGTTCCCTAATTGATTTTGACATTAGGAACTCAAAATTTTTCTGAAAATCAAGAGGCGGGGTATAATTATTTTTTTGTTTTTTGCCGTGGCGCCTTAAAATTAAGTAATGTTCCCCCCCCCCCCTCCACCATTTGACGAACAATGAAGTTGTGCCCCCGCCCCACACCACAGCTCGGTCGGCCTGCGGCCTCCCTCGCAAAGACAGTCGATTTACAAAAATTAAGAGACAGACAGACACACAGACGAAATGCCAAACGGTCGAGTTAAAACAGAGACCTCGCTGCGCTCGGTCAATGAATTAATACTGTAATTCTTGACATACAATACTGAAATTCTGTAATAATGTAATTTTTGACAAATTTAAAAGGGGGGTGGCGGGTAAATGAATTTGATAATAATACAAAATTTTTAATGTACACTAAAAAGGACACGAGGAAGTATGTGCCACACTAATAAGCAGATATTTATGATGATTTTTAATTGTCTTTTTTTGCAACTCATTTAGGTATTTAAAAAAACAAATTCTGTTAAAATCAATTGAAACACATCAAAATTGTCCGTTTATCATTTAGATTACGTCAGTTTGTGGAATTATATTAATTAATTATATCAATGGTAATTAACAACATTATATATGAGTATATTTTTTTGTAATCGAGGAGCGATATTATTTGAGTAAAAATAAAAAAATAATTTCACATAGAATTACCTAATTTGATTCTAATTTAAGGTATATTTCATCATCGTACTTATATATATTTTGTATTGTGTTCTTGCAACCACATAAACAATTAAAATAAAATAAAAAAATATATACCTATATTGATTTTGTGATTTGTTTAAACATCTAAAGAAATTATAAAGAAATAATCACTTATCAATTAAAGCCTCTTACGTTATCATTAATATAAAATGTACGAGATAAACAATGGATCCAATTGGTGAGCCTTCTATGGTGCAGATTTGTAGATGATTTTAAGCATTTTCCATATAAGAACAAAATATATATCGGGTTAGATTCTAGGTCATATAGATTACAATTGAAAATTGTTCATACGACAGATTAAGTATGGACAGCTGTACAAGCTAATAAAAAGGTATAATGCAATACAATTTGTTTTAACTTAACAAAATTCTTAATCAAAATTTATCTAAATTCTCGAACAAGATCATAATTTTGCTTCCATCATTCTAAAGAACGAAAATGTATGTCTTCAAATTTAAAATTTCCTAGACAGAAATCCGCATCAGATATCAGGGACTATTTATGGTCACATGTCCTTCGAACCAGCATAACTCAAAAACCATTTGCCCAATATTCAATAATATTTGGATGGTACGTCCACATTATCCCCTCTGTTGGTCCCAAATTAATTTCGTCCAATGATAAGAAGAAACGAAACTAGGTGCCACACATATTAGTAACAATGTAGGCCATGAACAATGTACAAATCATGAAAATTTACTAAGATTCATCATTTACCACAAATTTTGAACAAACTTATTAAAAGTTAAAACCAGAATTATGTTCTTATATAAGTTATATAAGATATTATTTTTCTTATAAGTTAATTTAGACCGATAATCTTAAATCCCTGAGAAAGTTTCTTCCTTCTTACCATAAATGGGTAAAAAAACAATGCAGATAACGGTTTAGAACAAAAACACAAACATTATGTTACGAGATACAAATGATGAAATAATAGAGATAGTAAAGCCATCCAAAAGACATCGTAACACGTCTTCATTGTGTGGCTTCAGCTATAGTAAACCTACTAGCTGACACTCCGTACTATTCCAGACCCTTATAAGGGCAGAAAAATAGACACAAACCCTTCCCTAAAAAAAGGGGCAATTCATTCCATAAGATTTGTCGACTTACGGCGGTTTCTGTAAAGTATAATATCGTATGATATTTTCCTCTCTCCCTTTAAAGGGTCGATATCTCCAAAGTCGAATAACACTTTAAAGTTCAGACAGATACAAAGTGAGTATAGTTGAAGCCCTAGAACAGTGATACTTCGTACTACAGTTTACACTCACTTGAGAGATAGGAAAATGAGTGCGTGGAAAATTCATTTATAGTAGAGTACAAGCAAGGGGTCTCTACACTCATTGGATGAGTTACAAAGGTTACATAAAAATATACATAAGTAAATAAAAATTACGGTCAATTATGTGGTACGAATTCAAGTAATAGGATCAAAGCATCCTTGTCCTAAATACCTATATACCAGTATCTAAACTACTTAAATAACAAATATATTGGCTTGACTGTGAAATTATCGCTGTCGTAGAATTTAGAGGAATCATAGTATCATAGATAAAAAGGTAATGCCATAAAGAGGGCCATACATTCTGAGGGGTTCATACATGAAAACGGATTCATAGAGCGAAAGAGGCCAACAAATCTTCGGGTTAAAAAAAGAATTATACACTGCCTTAGAACTATAACGAGGCTCAAAGAATCTGAAAGGAACATAGATGAAAATTAAGTTATTAAGTGATGTACCAAAATAGTGTAGAGAGGCAAAAAGGGATTAGATTAAAGGAATTAAGGACAGACTAAAAACGAAGCAAGTTCCGTATTAGGTTGTAATTTCATCATATCTTAAAATTAAACAGTAATAAAAATTCTTGGTTTCAGAATTTAAATTTGTAATATAGGTAATATAGGATAAAAAATAATTAACAATGTCTTAAAAACTTACTGGGCTATCGACAATATAAATTAGAGAAAATAAAAATCGTTTCCCTCCGCATACGCACGGAAAAATGTCATTAAAATCAGACGTGTAGTTTTTAGGATATGTTGGTTCCCAAAAATTGAGCGACAGACACGGAACCAAAAATGTTCACTGACGTCTAAAACGGAATAAGGGACAAAGATCGAGATACTGGTAGGATTATAAGAGATTTGATATTAGGACAAACGTTCCAACATCAAAGGAGATGTTATAGAATATTATAAATATTAAATTACAAATTTTAAATTTCATCATGAACAAAAATTTATCACTTATCAATATATTAAAAACAGTAATAATAAAATGAAGAGATAATAAAGCCAAATTGCGTTAAAAAAAAAACAATAAATTAAGCCAAATTCAATTTGTACAATACAGCGAAATTTGGATAAAGATGTTATGTAATTATATATATATATATATATATATATATATATATATATATGTGTGTGTGT